>CAIGRF010048156.1:72400-97350 GCA_903798235.1 Fraxinus ornus | reverse complement strand
CGACAATAGCGTTGTTCTGGTCTATCATCTCTATCAACTGGCCAATAACAAGGGACGCTGACTGAATCATTTTCACCTCCTCCTGAGCCCGTAAAAGCTCGCGACGGAGATTCTTCTGTTCGCCCTTGACGTACTCTTCTTGGATTTCGATGAATTCTAGTTGCCGTTGGAGGGATTTGAGGCGGGAGTAGAGGTCATCGTCCAGGTTTGAGGAGGAGGATGGGGACATAGGTCGGGTTGGTGGTGGGTGTTCCGATGAGGATTTTGGATCGAGGACCATTGCCATAGCCATGGCTGAAGCAGTTTAGGAATGTTAATGGGATACGGGAAATGCGTACAATACATGGTATTTTAGGTTAATTGAACTAAACACGACGTCTACGCAACTTGGGCGGAGCGTAGAGAGTTGGGGGGAAGAAGAAAGGAAAGGAGAAGAAGTGAGGAGGAAAAGTTAGGGTTGAAATGATTTGATTTAGAGGTGGTTGGGGGAGTTTTTGCAATGTTTTTCTTAAAAAGTGTTGCAAAATTATAAAAAAAAAAAATTGTGAAAAGTGTCTTTGCAACATTTTTTAAACGTTGCGAAAGATGTTTTTTCGCAACGTTTGTTAAGATGCTTTTTCACAATCTTTTTTTGTCTTTAAAAAATTTCGCAACACTAAAAAAACGTTGCAAANTTGCAAAAAAGTAACATTAGCAACATTCACTTAAAAAATATTGTCAAAGCTCAATTTTGTTAAGCAATGACAACATTCACGTATTAAAATGTTGCGATAGACCCCTTTAGCAATATTTAACTACCGAATGTTGCCTTTAATGTATTGCAAAAGCTATTTTTTGGTGTAGTGTTAAGATTTCACTTCAAGTCACGTAAAAAAAAAAAAAAAGACTTCAAGAATTTTTTTTCTTGTATTAAGATCCGCTCTCTTAATTTCAAATTGTTTTGAAGGATCTAGTTACAGATAATTTCTTGTATAATTTGTTTAAATAACTAGATAGACAAAAAGGCAATGATTAAATGTCATACGTTGAATCAATTTGTGTGCGCATGAATTGAAGAAATAATCTTATTCTACATTAATAGAAATTGATTTCTAATTGGATTGTGATCCATAAGTGATTATACATTTAATAACTCCATTAATCTGACTTCTTTTAATGTTTATCAATTTATGTAGTAAACTTGTTTAAGCAATAAATCTGACAAATATTTATGATTTATTCACCTTCTTTTTATGAGTATGTAGTAGATTTTGAGAGCAATAAATCTGAAATTTGTCTGGCTAGTTTATCAATTTTTCCTTTTTTTCCTTGTTCAATATGTAATTTCCTGCTATTGGGATTTTATTCTTTAAATGTTTCTGACGATTTGTGGTATTAACTTCTGCAATTATGGTGATTGTTGAATTGTTTTTCAGTGAAGATAATATAGATTCCATTTTTAATCTGATTTTTTGTACATTACTGTATCCTGAGAAGATGAAATTTTACTTCTACGAAGAATTTGATTTTTAATCTTAATTTTATGTTTTTTTTTTTCTCATTTCAATCTTGATTTTAGGACTTTAATGGTTGACAAGGCCGACACTGAAGCGGAGAAAAAAGATTATGCTAGGATATCGTACAAGTTGAAGATTCACCTCCACCTTCTGCTAAGAGATGAAAATTGACATCAAAGGTATGGAATGATTTTGTACAATGGCTTGAAAAGTTGGCTTTGTGACAAGTCTGGAATACCTTTGGAAGGTGAGTTATTTCATGTGCGTTATAGTACTCATATTCCTAATTTGATTATGCAAGATGGGTTAAAAGTAATTGAAGAGTTTATTCGTAAGGTTAGAGAAACTGTGAAGCATTTGAAAAGGTCTCCATATGCAATACAAAAATTCACTCATGCAAAAAATTAACTTAAGTTGAAAGATAAGAAAAAGGTGAAGATGGATTGTCCTACTAGGTGGAGTTCTACTTTTCAAATGATGGAAAGTGTAATAGAGATGAAAGAGGTGCGTTGGCGCTTAGCACAAACAGATCATAATTTTAAACTCCATCCAAGTGATGAAAAATTGAAAATTGCTAAAGTTTTATACGATTACTTGAGAATATTTTAGGACTGGACAAAATTCTCGAATCAGACTCGACTCGATTCAGTACCGAACTGAATCGAATCGAACGATTCTTCATGAGTTAAATACCCGAAGGGGTATCTAAATCGAGAATCGTCGGGTTTGGTTCAATTTGATTCTAAACTAAGAATCGAAAAATACCGATTCTAGTCTATTGTATCAAGTCAAAGACTCGACAATAGACTAAAGACACTTCTTGATTTCATATAAAGTGGGTTTCGAACTCTTGAATTCATTATCCACATAAGATAAGGTCCAATATGTATAGTGTTGATACATAAACAACATTAGAGGAAACATATTCAAGTGTTATATCTTTTAACCTAACTACTTTCGAGCTAAGTATTCAAATCGTGTGGTTGAAACACTTGAACCTTTATAATATTGGTCCTCTATCAAAACCACTTTCACATATTTCTATCTGATACGTTCTTCTTTGTCCATTTTTAGTCTCCTCATTATCCGCATTTGTTTTAGTTCACAAAATAATTCTTTCAGAAAATAATTCTAAACCAAACAATAAAACTCACATTATTCAAGTTTTATTATATAGACTCTCAACATCATTTTAATATCTGTTGCAATACAATCCGGACAAATGGAAAGTGATATCAGAATTCTCATATTCTGCTTATTACAAAAAATTGTCCGAAAATTATTTATGTATCTCATTAGGTCATGCTTCAGATCCATTTATAAATTTCAATAATCACAAAAAATTTCAATAAGTTCTATAATCTTTGTTTTTATAGCCTTCCCTCTAATGATATTATAAGTGTGCATAGATCCAATAATATGTGATCAAGCACAAAAATTGAAAACAGATTATAATAGATCACATAATCTAATCAAAGATCCACACAACTCATAAATATATATTAAAACATGGTATTTTAAATACTTTTAGAGTATTTTTCATTTTTCAAAAAAATTGAGAGCACTTCAAAAAATAGCTCCCACTAGCCAAATACCATATAATAAATATTATTGATTTACTTATACTGAAAAAATCAAGAAGAATTCAAGGATCAATCTACAATTCTTAGAATTAAAATTGAGTTCCTCACGCGCCTTCACTTGCAGGACCAATCTGCAATAATTTTCTTAAATTAATAAAAAAAAAATGGGACGCGTTAGCGCCACCACACCGTTCTCGAAAAAACTTTTCAATTGGTCATCCCAACTAATTTCAACGTTCTGAGTTCATTTGTGTAGTCAGATTTTACAAAATCAATGTTTAAGGCCACATTTGGGACATTAACAGATCCGCCCGAGAGTCCACATCGTAAAAAAAACATGCAAAATTTTCAGATTTTCAACTAAATATCGAGAAATCATAACTTCTTTATTTTAAAGCCAAAATTAATGATCTTCATATCAAAGAAAATATCTTGAGAAGATCTATTCAACCATATCAAATGAGAAGCATGTAACATAGAGTAGAAGAAGTTATCATGTGATAAAATTTCAGATTTTACCAATCTTCTTGCAAAAAATCATAATTACAATCAAATCTCGGGAGGCCATAACTTCTTCATTTCAAGGTCAAAATTAATGATTTTTATATCGTTAGAAAGATTTCGAGAAGATCTATCCAACCATACCAAATGAGAAGCATGAAACACACTGTAGAAGAAGTTCTCATGTGATGAAATTTTGAATTTACCGATTTTCATGTAAAAATTTATATTTACATCCAAACTTCAAAATCTCATAACTTCTTCGCTTTAACTCCAAAACTTAAGTTCTTTATATGGTTGGAAAGATCATTAAAATTCATTTCTAATAATACTAATTTTACTGCATAATTATTATTGTATAGAAAGCATTAAATTAACAAAAAATGTCATTAAAGACCACATAAGGTCTCAAAACTTTACATATAAAATTTATATCTCAATTGTATCATGTAATGACATATTTAAACATGTATCACACCAAGGAATTCAATTAATTTGCAGCATACTTAACATTAATTTCGGGTCAAAATACTTACTTGAAATGATGAATTTCAAGATCTTTTCAATTGTTAAATCACTTCACTTTCCAAAAATCCAAATTTACAATTTTATTGCATTCCAATGGTCTCAATCCTGATCACAATGGAAGGAGATTATTAGCCACAACCTAAGTGTCAATTTTTGTGAGTTTTCATATCAAAATAGTGGTTCTAAGTGACCTTCAATTTTGATAATATTTTCCATACGAATTTTCATCATTTTTCTACCATCCTTTTTTCCCCTCTCTATTGCTAGATAAAAAAAAATTGGAGATTTTATGAAAGTTATGGGAGATTATGGGGAGTTGTGAATTTGAATTTCACTCTCTCCAACCCTTTTGATATCTTGTGGGTCGGGTCACCCCACGTGAACGACCCATGATCCATATTTTCTAACACTTTTCATCTACAACTACTGTTATCCATAACATTGTTCTAATAAATAGAATTGTACAAGTTTCTTAAATCATATGCTGATATTTCTAGTAAAAAAATGGATAGTTACTTGCAAACCAAGCTATGAGCTATCTAAACTTATGTTTATAAACACTCGTTAAAAGTTAAATTACTAATTATTCAAAAATTTCACATGACTCACCATTTATAAGTATTTAGTAGGTTTCTCTCGGACTCGTAAAAAGGAAAAAAAAATATCATCTCTCTTTTCATTGTGATTGTATAATAAATCTTCTATGATCGAAACCGTTCAATCATATGTTAAAACATGACGTGACTTCATATGTTCAACTTTACGAAGTCAAGATTTATTAAGAGCCCATTTGCCATCTATTAAAATCCAATTAAAATTGAAAATATAGTCGTTATTGAGTCTCATTCGTCTAATAAAAGTCAACAATAACGACTAATTTTTCAATTTTAATCCTATTTTAATTTCTACCAAACGAGCTCTAAATATTTGAAATCAGACATGTTTCATCCCCACCCCACCCCAAATAAATTTAATAAATGATTATAACACTTAATTTAAGCTAATTTGATGGTCTAAATATATTAAAACCTTTTAGAATAATTCAATCACATCCGAACACACATACTAAAGGTTCTAATAGATATTGATCGTTAAATTAACTTAAATTAAAGGTTTTATTATTTGTCAATTCGTTGATATGAGGAACAATCCTTTTTTTTTTTTTTAAGGAAGTTACATGAATTTTTATTTTTATTTTTTAACGGAAGTCACATGAAAAATTAACGAATGTTTAAAGGGTTCTGACCAATGGAGATCGACATTATAAGTAAAATTAATGAAAGAACTTTAAGAGCCCGTTTGGTATAGATTAAAATCGAATTAAAATTGAAAAACTAGTCGTTATTGTTGACTTTTATTAGACGAGTGAGATCCAATAACGACCATATTTTCAATTTTAATCGAATTTTTAGCCCTCCCAAACAGGCTCTTAATAAAAGGCAATAGTAAGTTGGGGACAAAGGCTTCAATTTTATTACCCATTGGAAATGTTAATTCTAGTCAAAAACAGCCAACTCAGTTCCAGCTCATGTTTGGTCATTTCCTTCGTCAAAAAGATAAAAAGTAGATTCCTTCAGGCACTTTTATTATCCTGAGAAAGTTCTGGATTATTCACTGTATTTATAATTAATTTTTGACTTATTGGTGCAATACCCCCCATCTCATGAACATATTGTCAAATATCCCTATACTTTTTCAAATTGGTTGAAAACCAACTACCTTTGTGGCTATTTTCTTCAATTTTCTCAATAAAACATTTGAAATGATGAATATACCCTTCAATTTAAATAAATAAGGAAAACTAATTTTCAACTGTGGTCTCAATTTTTTAAAAAAAGTACAGACGAGTCACAAATAAATCCTTAATTTTTATCTTAGCTTAGCTACTCAGTGCATTGATATCTTCCAATGGTAATGGAATTTCAGTTCATTTTAAAAATGTCAAAACGTTGTTGAAACAAATATTTCGTTTATTCTTATAAATTGATTAATATTTAAAATTTATACCATTAACATCAATCCTCTGTGAGCGCACACATTCACATATTCATAGTCAAAATCTAGAAAGCAGTTTTCATATACGATAGAATAGATAACAATATTAACTTCGACTTTAACAACTCACTCCAACGTCAGTACTAGTTTCGAGTCAAATATAGCAGCACAAACTGCACATTTTTAATAGCAAATAACAAGATTTTCCGAGTTTTCGTCGTCTAAAAGATTTAGAGTTCATTTGGGAGGGATTATTGTTATTAAACTTGTTACAGTTTTTTAATCAAAATTTTTGTCGTTATAGTCAACCAGTGGACCCCACCTGTGAGAGGGAAAGTTAAAAATGTTGGTTGATTTGATAATTAACTGCTAGAATTTTGATTAAAATCCCTTTCAAACAAGCTCTTATAATACTAGAAATTAAGTCTGTGTTTGGTACGAATTAAAATTTTAATTTTAATTTAAGTTAAAGTTAAAAATTACACGTAAAAAGCATATCTATGTAAATCGAAAGTGGAATTCATCGTGTATTTTTTCATTTCCATTCACCCGGATTTCTTCCATCGATTTTGTTCGGATATTTTTTGGAAATCACAATTTCATTAATTTTTTTTATCAAAATCTACTAAAAATCTGATTTTGCTAAACAAGAAAATGACTAATCCTTTTACCATTTATGAATTGCTTCTTCATCGACACACAAAAGAACCTGTCGGTCTAGAAAACTAAAGAAACTTCGAAAACCATCTTCGTCTCCTTGTAAATGAAAACATAAAGAAGAAGAACAGACTTCGAAAAAGGAGTTCTGTACAATTAAAAGTTAAAAACTACTTAATCACGATAATATATTCTTCTCAAAGATTCTTGACGGAACAGCAAAACGAGCTGAAAACGATCTTGAGATCAGATCATCATGATCAACATCTGAGCTCTGATCAAAATTCTGTGCATAAGAGTAGGGATCATAAGAAAACCTCATCGAAGAATTCGAGCATGCGCGAACTCTCTTCTTCTTCTCCTTCTTAATCTTCCTCCATAATTGTGTCCAAATGGGTGCTTTTGATTTAATTATTGATGGCAAACCGTCGTACCCTACGAACCGATCATAATTTCGAGTGCTCGAGTAGCTTCTAAGGCAGCAAACTTCACCATTGGTGCACCATGTACCCGGCTCCATTGTATCAAGATTTTGATGTCACTTGCTTCGACTGGAAATGTTGGGATATGGGATAAGAGATGGATCTAAGAACTTCTTGTTGGTTTTGAGTAGAAAGTAGGGTTTAATATATGCATGGATTGGACTATTTATAGTGGATAATGATGCAACTTTTATGTGATCTGATCTGATCTGATCTTGTAGTGTCAAACTTTTTCATTGACATGTGCCATTTTCAGGGATAAAATAGTCATTTCAAGTGCCATAGATACTTTTTCCTTGTGGTGCGAAATGGTCCACCTAGGGAATGATTCACTTCTGATGTGATCTTTCAGGGATAAACTTGTCATTTCGATTGAGAGGTTGGTGGTATTTTTATTTACTAAAATCAACAAAAAAATTCATGACTTCAGTCAAGTTTGGCGGGGATTTTCTTAAAATTTATTTTAAATTATACAATTTCTTAATAAAATAATTTTAAACGTACAATATTAATTTTTTTTTATATTTTTTAATAACACATTAAAAAAAAAAATCATTTTCACAATATATTTTAAAAAAATTCACATCAAACGTGTTCTCAATTTTTGTACATATGAATATACTCATATTCTTTGTCTGCAGGACACGCATACTCAATACTTTATTTAAGTTTAAATTCTCGATAAGTTGGGCTTACTTTAAATTAAAGTTCAGTGCGTACTTGTCTTTTCTTTTTCTTATGGATACGGTGACGCAGAGCCTACAAAAGAGAAAAGAGCAAAGTGAGTGTTTTGAGTCATTGAAGTGTTGTCATTTGCTTTTGCTTTTTCTCTTTTCCTTTTATATTATGTTTTTCATTTTTATTTTTTTTGAAGTAAAAGAGATTTTGTATTCTCATTTTTCTCTTCCTTTTAATTTGTTTCCGTTTCAATGTAGAATTAAACACTAAGGTGCCATTCTCTTTGCCGTTTTCTGTTTTTTATTTTTCAAAACGTTGAAAACGAGTTCTCTTACTCCTTTTCGAAAACAAATTTTGGAAAACAAGGAAAAAAATTCTAAAGAAAACACAAAACGGAGCCGTTTTGACGTTTTCTTCACAAACAGTCCACCAAATCGAAAACACGGTAAACAACCCAAAACAATTCCTCCTCTCTACTGCCAAGCCACGGGAAACAGCCCAAAACACTTGCTCCTTTCTACTGCCAAGCCCACTCCACCGCCACTTTCCAACCCACAAACTACTGCCAACCTCCTCCAAAACGGTCGGATTAATATCCCGTTGTGAAGCCCTAAATCCCCTCTTGAATTACCACACAAACAACAATTCAATTCTATACCAAAATCGATCAAAAATATCGTAAAAAACTGATTCGGCACACACAGCTTTTGTCGGTTCTGGAGATAATCGAAGGTGACCCATGGTAGTATTGGATGCGCCTTGTTGAGAGGAGTGGATTGGTGGTGGTCCGCGATCGGAAAGGTGGCCGGTGGCCGTGTTTATGGGTCGAAACAGTGAGCGGTACCGAGGCTTTTTTTGCTGATTCCGGATGATTTTTCGTCAATTAATCGGTGGACGTTGTAGAGAGAGGTCAGGGGGTTCGAATGATGCCGGGATCTGGTGGCTAGGTGGTGGGTGGTGGTCGGTTTGTGGGGGTAGAAACGGTGGCTCTGGAGGGGGAGTTTTCCGGTTGCTGGAAAATGGGAAAATTGAAAACAATGTGAACAAGTTTTGGAGGAAAGTTTTGAGAAATATTTTAAAAAATGACAAAAAAGAACGCGTTTTCAATAATCTCAAAATGGACACTCAAAACACAAAATACAAAATGATTTCAAAACTCAAAACACAAAACTTGAACACTTTGATTTGAAGATTTTTTCATAGAAATTGGAAATAAAATTCCATCTTCCCCAAAAAATATTGTTTGATAACCAAAATTTTCCATGAAAATCATTTTCTTGGTTTGGCTTATACGGTTACCATTTCCTTGCTTTTGTCCAAGTTACTTTTTTTTTTTTTTTTTTTTTTTGGCAATGAAAAAAATCTTATGGACAATTGTAAAAAATAAAAAAAAAATCTCTTTAATGGACAATTTACATAAAAACAAAGCCAAACGAATACCAAAAGATCCAAAATTTCAACATTTTTTAGGCGAAAAATTATACTAATCAAACACAATTAATTGAAAATTTTCCAGGTTAACAATTCTAGGCAATTCATTTTCTTTCCACCCTAATTCCACTTTTGCAATCAAACGGACCCGAAGACTTGCTTTTGTATTGCTGTTTTTTTGTAAGATAATTAGTTTTTATTTTGTTGTAGAAAATTAAGTACAAGAAGAATCAGTTGATTTTTTTTTTATAAACTTTTAAAATTATCAAAATCAACATTTTAAGGCAAATAAAATTGATTTATCTTGTGCATTTATACAATTACAAAATTGAGCATTGATTTGTACTATTAGTATTAGAATTGATAATATTGTAAAATTTATTTTCGCTTTTATAAAATATATTAGTATATATTGTTAAGATAATAATTTACTAAAGTTATTTTAAAATGAAAAAAAATTCATATATATTAAATCTCCAAATTTATAACATTACAAAATAAAAAGCATAGTTCAAATAGTAGAAAATGAATTAATTTATTTAACCATGGTTAAAATTGCTATTTAAATTACAAATATTTAGAGCATGTTTGGTATTGATTAAAATTGAAAATATAACCGTTATTGTCTCACTCGTCTAATAAAAGTCAACAATAACGATTAGTTTTTCAATTTAATTCTATTTTAATCGCTACCAAACGGACTTTTAAAAAAGTTAAAAAGTAAAATTTCAAAACCTACCTCTTTCCCGCTGCTCAAAATCTGCCGGAGGGTACATATTAAAATATTGTTTTGAGTAGAGATTGAGCTCTAAAATCAATCACAAACGAAGCCTAAACAATTTAGGGGTTAGCTTTCAATAAAAAAAAATTGTAAACATAACCCCATTAATATAATAAAATCATTTGAGGATTGAGCTGTGTTTCATTTTTTCTGTGACACGTGTAACTGTATTACGCCGTCATTGCACCCGCTCACCACGGCCAGCAACAACCCTGTCAACGCCACGACCACCAGGGGCGGAGACATTCAATCACGCTCCGCCCCTGCAAGAGAAAACCCAAATTCCCAAATATTTCCTCGTTTAGACGGATGACGGTGCCACTCACCATCACAAGTTATTCCTCCACTACCCGGCTTCACTCAGCCTCAAGGCCTTGAAGATATCGGAGGTGGAGTCGTGGAGATACAAAACTTGTCTCCTATTCACCTCAAACCATACAAATGGACAAACGGTAAGTGACTTACTCCCATTGTGCATTTAGCCCGAAAATTATTTTTCCTATCACTTAGGAATACGACTTTATGAGTTTAAAGAATCTGATTTTAGACTTTCTTTGATCTGGGTCTTGTCACTTGTGGTTTACTTGGGATTTTTTGGGTTTCTTGGTATGTGTATGAAAGTTCAAAGATTTTTTTGTGTGTGTTCTTGTGGGATTTTTGTTGTGAAAAGGCTAATTTGGAAAAGCTTGGGATTTCAGATTTGGTTTGTAGTACTTTCCACCCCTGCAGCTCCTCCACTACCCGGATTCACTCAGGTAGGATGAATTTTTAAATTTTTTTTACAAATTATTCACTAATCACTGATGCTATTCATAAGTAATTATGTACAAATTAGAACCACATAAGTTCACTGCTTCTATTCATTGTACAAATTGTTTAATTAGTGGAATTATATTATTGCTTTCGTGGATTTGCAAAAACCAAATCATTAAATTCATAGTCAAAAACTCGAAAGTTCAATGTATAGTCAAAAACTCGAAAGTTCAATGTTGATTAAATTGTGCCCATTACTAAACAATATTCCTGGCTCCGCGACCACACCTCCACCACAATCACCCTCGAAATAATACCAAACTACCACCCATGTCCCCTTCACACATTACCAACATACACTAATCTTCTTCATATACTAGTGAAAATTGAAAATCAGATTTAGTTTTATGCAACCTGGACAGGATTCTTTATTTTTCGAAATTATTTACAACCAAACATGTAAAAATAAGCATGTCCACCAAAAATGAATGTGGTGGTGACGATGATCAGTGGCTGCAGGGAAGATGCGTATGGTTGTCGTGGTACAACATCTAAAGTCGAAGATGACCTTGGTGGTCGTGGTCGTGGTCAGTGTTATTGGCGATAGTCAATGACAGAAGGGAATATGATGGTGGTGGGATGATTTTGCCGTGGTGGAAGGGGGGAGGTGGTGGTAGGCAGCAGGACGTTTGGGAACGTGGAGAATTAAAAACAATATTTTGAGAATAAAAAAAGAAGAACATCATTATTGTAATTTTTCTTGATAAAATGTAGTGGGCTGTCGGCATAAGTAGTACTACCCATCTTCAAGATGGTAGACCCAAAGCCCATGACTCCAATTATCTCAACGAGCAATTGGTTTCTCCCGTCACATAAACCAGAGAAGAGATCCAATTGCTGTGAGTTGAGCTCTAATTCTTATCCTAGCAAGTAACAATAAAAGAAAGGAAATCAATTCACGTCCACCCACATAGGTTTTCCAAGATTTATAAAAGTGGTTCATTGGCTAATGGAGGCAGTCGTAAAGTTGATGAAAGGAAGAGGATATTCCTATGTCACTGACACGCCACCCAGGAGGTATTGAGGCGTCGGCTCCATTATGGATAACATGAATGGGTTAGTAAGCCAGGATCCAAGCGCAGTAAATACATTACAAGGAGACTATTCATTCTATTCTTCAATGTTCTCTTACAAAATCACAAATAAGGATCAATAAGTAGCATTTGTATTGCAATTCTCACCCCACAATCACAATAGTGAAGTTCCATATGAAGCAGCAATACAGGACTCTAGACCAGAATCAACATACTAACTATTTTTCACAACTATGAATCTACTTAGTTTCTCTCAACAAAGAATATACACGTGATATACAAATAGTATGTTACCATCGGAACATCATGAGCTGTGTATCATTGGACAGAACCTACCAAAGCCTAACGAAATGTAAATGATGTCTTTCCATTTCCTGCAGGAATCCGTAACAAATGCACACTCCTAGCTCTCTTCAGAAATCTGTGTGCATTATCAAATAATCCATTACTGTCAGAAATAGGAATTACCTTATGTTATTCAAGTTTCCTAATATAACAGAATACTCACAAGAACGTCACTTTACTGGTCATGTGTGTCAACACTACATCACCCACAACCAACACGAGATGGAGAAGGGGCAGGGAAGAATAGGGTTGGAAAGGGGAAGTCTAAAGTATTGATGGTTTTTATGCAGTGCACTGGGGAAAATTAACAATCGCATGCCATTAACTGTATAAACTGTAATTGAAAGTAACAGACAGTTAATTGCTCCTCCCATTATACGCATGCAAGAAATGATTGAGCAAAATGAGGTGAAACCAGTTAAGAATGGGAACTTTACCTCTGGGTAGCAACTTTGTCGGGCAACTTTTTGGTTGCGTGTATTTACAATGACTTCGCATGATATTTGTGTCTGCAGAAGATCACAACAGGATTATGAGGAATTGATAAATTTGATATTTGATCAGCATACAGCATATTGATCTTTCTATTCTACATGGTCGATAACAAATCCATATGTACATAAAAGAATATAATTTAAGGGGCTTTAGTAAAATATTCAAACCAAAATATCAGAAAAGAATAAATATGAAAGAAAGAAAGAAAGAGCAAAAATTGAATCATCTCATATCTGAAGACATAAAAGGGAGAATTTAGCAACTGTGGGCATCAGTTCTTGTACTCAGTATTGACAGTAAAGCAATTAAATAAAAGAAGCTATGAATTTCAAGGATGGTCATACAAATTATATTCTTTTGTCAAGTTCATTTTAAACAACTCTTCTTGAAAGTTGATCCTGCCTTTTTATCCCATACTGGCAAAACGTTTAGGTCTTTTAGCTTTCAAAATTACAAACTTGATTTCATTTCAATTAAAGAGCACATAATGATTTATTTATTAAGATGGACTAGTATATTTGTCTGTGTTTAGTGTTTACTTTACAGTCAACTTCATATCGATAATTTTAGTGCTTGTTTGGGTTTCATCATAATGAGATTATAATGAAGAGGAGTAATAGATCCCACGAAATGTGTTCGTGGATGATAAATGAGTAGTAGTTGTGAATGCGTGGTTAAATTTAATGCTCGATCATAGACAGTGCACAAGAGAAACCAAGTTCACCAATTACGGTTACTCTACATTCAAAACCATATCTGTAGGGCAATCATCTCGTGCATCCCATGTGGTCTTTACACTGATTTGACAAAGAACTCCAACAACAATAAACTGCAACCCCCACCATACCACTTCAACATTCATCAAAGCACAGCCTAAGAAAATTGATTTGAAACCTCCATTTCGCATTTCTTTTGATTCATCTGTACTTCAAGTCTATCTAAAACCATCACATACACATTACACATAATAAAAGTACTTCAGCATTTATCAACGTTTTGAACACCGGACTGGCCATCGACCCGGTAAAGCTAAAGGGACAAGGATCAAACGGTCGAATTGAGGCCGAACCCAGGTCGACCCAGAAATCAAAATTATTAAAAAATTAATTTATGTATAGATTTATAAATATAATTAAAAATTTCTATTAATTAAAATAATATTCTGAAATCCATGAGATAAACAATACTATTTAATATTTATGGAGACATCTGACATTAAGTGAGAACTAATGGGCCAAAAACAAATTCAACAATACACAATCCACTTATTCAAATCCTACTACTTTCATTTTAACCTAGGCCTGCATTAGTTTCAGATCTAAATGTGCAGTTACCTTAACTCATTTTCTGTCTCATGCATACAAATACAAGTAGAATCTATACGTTTTCATTTCTTTGTAAGATTAGTTTGGATTTTGGATAAAACGTAGTACAAAGGCTTCGCAATGGAGACAGTAGGTTTTGGTGACTATTGGACGACCAGATAAATGTTAGCAAAGGTTTGTTCTATATTTCACCCACTCTTTTTTTCCTTTTTTGGACAAAAAATCAACAGTTGAACCCACGAAAGCCATACCCAGTTCACCGGTTTCGGTTGAACCAGACAGTTTACTGAATTTTGTACCGGTTTCTTCTCATTTCCTTTTTACCCTATGACCGGTATGGATTTCGGCCGGTGCCCAGTTTTCCCATTGGACCCGCTCGGTTCGGTTTTCAGAATACAGGTATTTTCTGCATTTTATGAATATTGTAAATTATTATCTTTACTCAATGATAACCCCGGTATAACTTGTGCTAAACATAACATGAAGACCAATATCTACTACCATTCACATAAAAGGAGCAACTGAGCAAGTAATGCACGCTGAATAGTGTTTTATGGCATTCTTAGCTTTTAGCCCTTACCCATTTAAATCTTCAAACCTATATACATAAAACGATCTCAGACAATTATATCGTTGTTGGAAATCCTTAACCATATATTTATAATTTGTCCAATTGTCTCCACAGTACATTCCTTTATATCCTATTCTCTTCAAAGCAAACTGTTTCCACAATTACGTGAATGCTTACCTGGCCCGAGCCTTAATCAGAGATAACCAAAGTACTATTTTAGAAGGGATCATAATTTATTGACTTCAATCTATGCTAAATACCAATTCAGTAAACAGCAATATTACCATATATACTTGAAATTTATAAACAAGATTTACCTTTAGAGGAAGGTCGAAAATGAACACTCCAAATCTCCCACTAATCTGGGAAGTTATATCGAACGGGATCGCACCCTTTGCCAAGTCCTCCAGTAACAGAATCACGTCGCTCAATATCTCCACTCCATCGAGAACGAGCGTGGCGTTGATATACGACGTTTCACGGACCTTGATGTCGCCACCATCGGACACAACAGACCCCAGTCGCCTCCCTCTGTAGCCAATGGCGACAAGTAAGGAATCATAGTCAATGGAGTAGAAGTCTTTGTTCCGTACCTTGATGGTGAGGTCTAGGGTAACGTCGAGGGAGATTTTAGGGCTGGTATGAAAGTGGAGACGATCAAGGCGGAGGCGGGTGATAGAGAGGTCGGGATCGGAGGGCCAGAGAAGGTAGGCGGCGGCGACGAGGAAGGGCAATAAAGTGGCAAAGCATATTAGACGGTGGCGGCAGGATTTACTGAGAACACGGTGGGTGTGAGGTGGTTGGTAGGTCAATACGACAACGTATGGTGGTTCTCGGTGTTGGGAGTCGGAAATGAGTGGCTGAGTATCACAATGCTTTGTTGAATGCATTTTTTGGTTGGTAATGATTGGAGGGGACTTCTCACCCGGAGATTTAGGGAGGGGAGGTGGGTCCAGTTTCTTCTCTGCAATTTTGTCAAGTTTCAGCTAAAACCGCCATTTATAGCTTGAAAAATTGAAATCGCATTACCGGACGAAATTGAGGTGGACGATCTTGCTTGGGGAAGCTTAAGATTTTCGATTTTGATTGCAGCCAGCAATGGCAGGTTCTGATTGGCTGAGTATCCTACCCCGCGTTTAATTTTATTTTATTTACTTTTTTATTGAATTATTGATTTAATCAAATCATTCTTTGAGGAAAATAATCAATCATGCATTTTCTTTTTGTCACTAGTTAATTTAAAGGTTTCTCAGTAGTAGTATGTTTGAAAGATTAAGCCTGGTACACATTAAAATTTTAATTTTAATTCTTCTACTTATTTTCAATAAAATAATATTTTTTTGTCATATCAATAAATTTTTCTTATTTTTCAAATACACATTCTCCATCCATCTATTATTCCAAAATACATTTTTCCAAAATAATATAGCTGAAACACACCCTAAGAACACTACTGTACAAGAAAAATTTGCATTTTACAATTGAACTAAGCCCTATTTGTTTTCGATTATTTCAATAAGAAAATGATTTTTTGTCCCTTTTTTTTTTCAAAAAAGTGGGACCCCGCTATGATACAAAGTGGTCAACTATTGCGGCTCATTTACTGTAGCAACAGTAAAAATATATGCTTAAAAGTGGAAACAAACATGGGCTAATATTTGAATAACAGAATACTACACATTACTAAACCTCTGTTTGGTTAGTATTGAAATCAGATTTTTAATATGTTTTAATAAAAGTCGATAAAATATGTGCTTGAAAAGTTGTTGATCTCATGAAATATTTGGTTAAAATTAATTGTTGTCTTTGACTTAATTAAAATTTAAATTTTGATCCGACGCAAACAGAGGTTAAAAATATTTATAAATAAATTTACTTTATTTAACAATAAGAAAGATCATGAAGAGGAACTTGGAGTCACTCAAGACGAGTGTAAGTGGAGGGCACTTGAGATTGTACTCCCTCCGTCCTAATTATATAGATCGTGTTTCCCTTTTCTCTTATCCCAAATATATATGCTTGTTTCCTAATGTAGAATATTTTGTTGTGTTTCTTTACCATTATACTCTTATTAATTTTCCTCACTTAATATGTCAACTTCTTGAAATCATCCAATTATACACATTTCCCACTTCTTGAAAATATGGAACAATTTTCATTTCTTCTTCAAATTCTTTATTAATTACAACAATAATTTAATTTTACATACTTAAAATTAAATATGGGTAAATTAGAAAAGATCCTGGCAAAAATTAATTTTTCAATGACATTAAAGAAGCTTTCTTAATCCGTGTGAAAAACGAAACAAACCTATGTAATTGAGACGGAGGGAGTATTAAAAAAGGCGGGATAGGGACAGAAGCCTTGCTATCCACGCCCATTACACGCAGAGACTGCTGTAGTTTTTCGTTTGTCATCATAAATATGTCAAAAACAATGAACCTATTGTGAAGTCGGTAAAATTTACCAAGCTAATTCATCAAACCACCACTCCCGTCCATATAGGTATGTAAAGGAGAGCTGCATCACCAGGCCTTGAGCCAAACCTGTGATCAGCGGCCGGCCCAAACTATCGTACAGCTCTACACCCACCAACCTTTCTTGGGGAGAAGATTTATTGAACAAATCTTAGCTTATCCAACTATTCTCTTCACCATCTGCAGCACAAGTAAAAAATTGGCAGAAACTGGATATTTACAGCCCACTGGAATGAATTGGCAAAGTAAAGCACAAAACAAAACAATATATTCTCTTGTTCAAGATGATATGTATACTAATGAAATACCATTTGAAGCCCCCTCGATAATCATATAAAACACATCTTACATACAAATGTATTAATTCACAAGCTACATAAAAACAAATCACTTCAAAATGTAAGTTATTTGCTATCTGTGCGAGGAACATGTGTGTATATATATAATTTCACACAAAAGTACAACCAAGTGGAATTTATTTCAGAAGCGTGAAACAAAAATTTACCAAACAGCACAGAATTATATAAATTGTGTCTCTTCATCAACAACCCTGACTTCTGTTTTAGGAACGTGTGATGGACCTCAAGTTGTTATACATATCCGAACAAGCAAGAGAAAAATCTGACAGTGCTTGGAAAAGTCCTGGTAAATTGCTTTTCAAACTCATCAAAGACTTCTCCCTAACCTGAATGCATTGCCTTTGGTATGCTTCCTCATCGCTTTTCAATTTCAGTTTTGCTGCTTCAACAGGTTGCTGCCTTTCAGCAATAAAATCCTTATCAGGTTCCCTTTCTGCATCCATTTCATCAGGTGGGGTTCTCCTCTGCATATATTTGTTATACCAAGTATCGAATTCTCGGGTCCTTTTCATAAGCTCCTTACTAGACTCTGCACATTTGTTTCTTAAATCCAACTCATCTTTCTGATACTGCCATATAGTCTGAATCACAGCAGCAAAGTTATTGATAGTGGCTTTTGTCGGCTCATCAGGAATCTTCTCGAGGTAATCACTCCAGGAGTGCAAAAGTGTCAGTATCGGGGGATTTTGGGTCCCGCGGGGAGATGAAACCTTCTCCTTCAAGTTTGTATCTATTGGAATGAGATTTAGCTTCAACCAGTTTTTGAGAGCTTTAATATATTCTTTCTGTTGGGACATGAATTCACTGAAATGTGAATGCCACTCCTGAACAACACCACACAATTGTCGAGTGCGCTCATGGTGGTGGTCACTTGTTTCTTTGGGAGATTGAGAAATGTCCAGATGCCTCAAATCTTGCACTATCTTAGATTGTTTTTCATGGTACATTTTCATTGTCTCCCACATTATAGCCATACTGTAATCGATTATAAACAGCTTAGTATAGTTTTTAAGGTTAATATGGATAGAAAACAGAACAAGACTTTACAGGAATGTGTAGGTAAAAAGCTCTAGAACAATTGTAATTTTCTATATATATATAAAAAAAAATTTATTTCAACATGGCACAAGAGAAGGAAAAAGGAAAGGTTAAATGTTTGGGTAATTCAAATGTTGATTGCAATGCACAACCATGAAAGTCTACAGTCTAAAGCATTTAGAGGAGGTGATCCTCGCAGGCTTTAACCAATACCAATGTTGGACCAGTTTACCATCTCATCTAATCTAAAAGATTAAACTGTTAGAGAGGACAAATCAAAACTAGTATTGCATGCCTTGCACGAGATGTTAATACGGTGTCATAAGATTTGTTTTATTCAAAAATATAAACAGATATTCCTGTGTGCTATTTTATATCTATTCCTTCAGTTATCCTCAAAAATCCTAAAGCAGTCAATTGTACTCCACAATATCCAATGACGAACACCATTCAAATTGGAGTGGAGGAAAAATATATATTTTGTAACACTATTTACTTTCAAAAATTTCATAAATCTAAAATATAGTTCTAAAAAATCAAGTCATGACAAAACATACGAGTTTATTATGGAGAAATAATATGGAATAAAATATTAAATACAAAATTTCCTGACTATTAAGGACCAATGGGTAAAAAGATGGTAGCACCAAGTAAAGAAAGTGAACAAATACATTAATTTGTAACATAAAATATAGTAAACAAATACATCAAATTGGCATGGTAAGCTCGAATTTGAAACTAGGCTACTTCATAATAGATTGTTAAGCAATTGATATACCAACCTCATCCATAAATTTTTTTCCCTACACAAGTGTTGCACAAATTACGAAGTTATAAGAATTTACAGAAGATTAAAGAAAAAAAACAATTCTAACCAAATTTAAAGTGAAAAATACTTGAACCAAAATTCAAATGGGAACAATTGGACAACATAAATTGGGAAAGAGAGGGAAAAAAAATCCAAAAATATTCCATCTTCTCAATTATTTGTTCAAGTAAATTTTTATTTTATTTTTAGATGCGGGATTGATGTCAACTATTCATCAACAAAAACACGCAAGTTTTTTAATTCACCTGAATCTCAAGTAAATGAACAAACAAAAAGCAGCACACAAAATCTAGTGATACAATAACAAGCATCCAAGCATTAATAATTGTAATCAATATTTTTATATGATATATTTTACTTTACATAGCTTCAATAAAAATTCAACATTAGAAACCTATATACCAAAGGGATAAATCAAAACACAAGCATATTGAAATAAAATGAAAGAATAAATTAGCGAAATAACCAAAGCGAAAAGAACCGTGCGAGTCATTTCAATCAGCTCATTTAGAGTCAAAATAATCAATAAAAACTGAATCTGAGAATTTTCAGATAAATAATCAATTAAATACCAATGTGAATCCAAATATTTTTAAAAATGAAGAAATTAAAATGACTCAAGCAGTAAGGGAGGGATAGAGACAAACAGATATTCTTAAATACTTAAATTGTATCCATCTTCTAATGTTGAGGTAAGTACTAATTGTACTTACGAATGCATGCTTCGTATTATTTTCCAATGATCTCTTACATATCCATTCACACACGCATTACAATTTACCACTAAAATTCGAAATTCAAATGCTCAATGGGAACTAAGAGAAATGAAATTCCAAAATAATAGATTGGCTCCAGTTTCTTAATACCCTCCAAGCCACGTGAATTCAAGAGCAATTCCCTAATTCGAAAAAACAGACCAAAAAAATCCACCCAACATTCATTTACTTTGCATAATCCTGGATTGGTTCCAATATAAAAGAAATATACATGCATTCAAGATCAGAAAAATGTGAATACATGTGTGTGAATTCATATACAGCCTGTAGAAAACATATAGTTGAAGTAATCTACATCACTCTTCTTGTTCAGAGTTGCCATTGCTTGTATTCAATTTTTTCTATGGATTGGAATGGATTAGAAGATTAGTGGGTTAATTGAGGTTTCTTCTTTTAGTGGGTTAATTAAAGCAATTTTATGTTAGTGGGTTAAATTACAAGACTTTCCATATTCCAAATAAATGTTTTTAGTGGGTTAAAAAAATTTATCTCCTTCCCTTCTTTATGGACTATATTTATTATACAGTTAATGGTTCAAAAATACTCTATTATTAATGTTAAACAAGGGTGAATCAGGAGGTTTACAATTTTTTGTAAGTATATTATTGCCCAAAAACGTTCTTTCATGTTTCTAAACTTTTTATATATGTTAGAGATAGAGAATATATCTTCAAAGCTCCCTTCATATGCATCATAGGCTAACACGAGCATAGTTTTTATAATAGGCGATAGAGAGATTCGAACTTAGGAACTTTATGTGCTATGTTACCATGTCAAGCCATCTCATCTAAAAGTTCAAGTTAATTTAGAGAGGATAAACATATTTATTTATATTATATCCTCAGCCAGAACAATGAAGTAAGATGCAAAACTTGTGCAAAGAACTTCATAGTAACAGGAGAAAATAAAACTTGAAATTCTTTCAAAATTGGGATTAGATTAAGTGGAAGATACATAGGATAGGTGATCTTTGTAGTAGTAAGAACAATGAAACCTAGAAGTTCATGCAAATAAAGATAAGCAAGAGAAATTCGTGGTATCCTATTAGAATACTTAAGAAGTTGCGTGTTTAATGGAGAGGTCATGATGTATGCCACATTAACTAATTTGCTCACAACAAATGCTAATAGAAGCTACGGATCCTCAACAACGACTAGACATCAAAAAAAAAATTTAGCAGTATAAGAACTTACGCATCAACAAGGACGACAAGTTTTGGATACAATTGATCATCACGCAAACTATTAATTTCTGAAACGGTGGAGTCCATGGATTGCATGTCAACAATGTATCTGGTATGCAAATGACTAACTGCTGCTTTCATCCTCTCTAAGGCATCTGTATTTGAGCCATGTTTCTTCAACTTATTCAATGAAGCAACCTTTTTCTGATATTCAAGTTTCATTTGCTCACCTGCCTGTAGCATAAAAAAAAAAAAAAACCAAAATTGTCGTCTTTGCTCATTACTAATAACATGAAAATTGAACATTGTCACATGCAGCAGGATATTTCTGGTATGCGATCACTGAATAATGAATATATTGTGTGCTACATCAAGATACATACATTATACATAAAGGTCGACAGTGAAGGCCACGGAGATGAATCAGGCAGTCATAAAAGAGTGAAGGCCACAGAGATAAATCAAGCAGTCATAACGTATAATGGAGAATTTTATTTTGACACGACTCAAGTAAGCACCAAAGAAAAAAAAGGAAATTGATTGGAACTACTTTCTTATTCCTGTATCAGCAGTGAATGTCTAAAGCTGACATTTTTTCTGCAACAATAGAATCAGGAAACATCATATCAAATTCAAGCAAATTACAGGCTAAAATCTAATTTTATTTGTGGGGAAATCTATGCCAATTCCTGAAAGTTTGATGATTGAGTAACTGTAATATGTGCTGTCTCCTCCTTTAAGATGAATTCTCCACAAAATTTTAATTGGCTTTCACTATTCATCGTAACCCCTTCTGAATAATATTTTGACCTGATATGAACATATATACCTCCCTCTTTTGATTTTGATTACATTACATTTTAATAGTTTTGATTAACTAGCCCTCCCTCGTACTATTTTTCTTTTGTTATTCATAAAAAGACCACCTAGTGAGGTCCATTTATCCAAAATAAGGTTGCTATTTAGTAGTTCGTTTTGATTGCACTATATTTTAATAGTTTACATTAATTCAGTAGTTCACTTATATATAAGTGTTTTTTTAATTATTTATTTGAAACACCATCAAAACCTAAGTATGATTTTCATGTCTCCACTTAGACCTAGTAGCAGGATTTGGCCATACCCCTACAATGAAATTTTTACAATTATCTTTTAAATTTATGTTCTTTATCCTATAAAAAGGAACCCAGGATTTCATTTGTATTCATCCTATTAGTAAACATCCTCCTAACTTATTCTTCTCTCCTCTCCTCTCCAATTCTCATTTTATGTGAGTTTTGTATCAAATATAAGAGATTCGGAGCTAACTACGACAGTCACAAAATTATATTCTGACACTGTGTCAAATTCAATACTTTACATGTTGCTGATTTCTGGTTGTGCACACATTCAGTGGAGTATTTGGTTGAGTTTTGAAGCAGTGAACCTAGAGTACTAGTACCTAAAGGCCAATTTATAGCAGAAACTCCATTGAAAGCACCAAATTTAGATTTTGATCCTTGGTAGAATACTAGACAAAAGTTGGAGCCGTTAAACAAAGTAGTCCGCGACATCCAAAATTAAAACAAAATGTAAGCAAAATTTGTGAGTTCAACCACCATACTGAGCACAGTGGCACACAATAAAAAAGAATAAGATAAAAGCTAAAAGATATTCCATTTTTAATGAACAAGTATAACTTTGTTTATCAAAATTACAAAAGAGGAAAGATCCTTCGAGTATATATGACATGTTGAACAAAAATATTAATGTGCATACCTTAACTTCATCATAAAGCTTTTTCTCCCACGCCAGCATCTTGTCCAACACCGTTGCATGAGTCTCATGCTCTTCTGAATCAAAGTCGTCAACTCCATCATCTGCGTTGGGTAAACCTTTGAAAGACCTATTCCATGTGATGACCCGCATGACCCTTTTAGAATGATCAATGTGTCCTACACAAAGAAAAAGTTAGTATTTATACATCCACGTGAATAATCCATTGCTCATCTGAACTTTAAAACTATATCGTTGTTCGACTCCACACCAGCCATACAGACCTTGCATCTAATAAAGCTATTTACCTTATAGTTTTAACGAGTACACAGCTACACCAAATGTAGCAGAGGCTTCTTTTTTTTTTTCCTCAGCAAAGCAAGTTGTTATTTTTCATGTAACCTTATAGTGAAAATATCATTCAACCACTGACAGGAAAGTCACATTAACATTCTTGCCAATCCAAACTAGAATTTAATTATCAGCATATTCTACATTTGTTGCACAACTACAATGAGTGAGGTGAAAGAACTTCCCAAGATATAGTATTAATTATTTGATCCGTGTACTATTCAATATTCATACTGACTAAGCATTACTGTTTTAAGTTTATTCCGAGGCCATTACTAAGAGATTCCAGCCACATTAAACACCAATTATTTATTATTATTATTATTATACCTCTTTTATCAGCGAAATTAGAGTGATAATGCAAGCGGGTCGCCTCAAGCAACCTGGATACGTCATGAGCACTCTCGCAAGCCTTGAGAAAACAATCATCAAGATCCACAAATATTTGCAACAAATTTGTATTACTTGGTCCACCTTTCGTTTTCCCTTCAGACGAAGCCCCCACTTTCACTCTCTTGGTCAGCTTTGTTGCCACTGCTGCTTGTGCCAGAGAAGGCTGTGGTGGAAGTTCCACTGTGCCTTCCACCACTTCAGTGGCTGCTTCCACGTGCTCAACCTTCCTCCGTCCATCAACTTCACCATCCATTTCACTTTTCTTAGCCCTTTCTTCTCGCACTTTCCGCTGAATTTTCTCTATATTGTACTGATCATCCTCCACATCAGCCAGTGTCGATCCCGGCACTTCTGCTGAGAAGAAATAATCCCACGACGTATCTTTATCCACAGGAGGAGGAGGAGGAGGAGGGACCGGGTGCTCACGCTCTCGTTCATTTGGACGCATCGGCGAAGGCGGCTTCTGCAAGACCTCGTCCTCAGTAACCTCATTATGTGAAAGTCCACCTCTTCCGCCCCCATTACCTCGTCCACTACTCTTACTGCTGCGATGCTTCAAACTGTGAGTGCTCTCATTGTCAATATCCTCTTCATTCTCCTCCTGAATAATCGTGTTCGAGTGCTTCAATTCATTGCGGAGTTCAGGAACGGTAGAAGCCCGCTGGAGCGGCGAAGAAGTCGGATTGAACGAAGGGGGCAGTGGAGGAGGAGGCAGAGGAAAATTATCATAAAGTGGTGGCTGAAGGGGGGCATCACCAGCACCTCCACCACCGCCGCCGACGGGATATACGACTTCTCCGTGAGCATAGTCACTGAGAGCGGCACCGGTGTTCTTCAAGGACATCGCGTGGGCCGAGTGGGCCGCCGCGAACTTGTTACGGGTCACAACGGCCCGCTCCATATATTGCTTCCTTTCCTTGCATCGATTTACAGTTTCCTCGTTCTCGATCTTAGATTGAGTGCAGCCCATTAATCCCCCCGCCTAGAAATCTACAAGAAATTACACCAAACCCACAGTGATTACAATTAGAGAATTGAGAGAATGGGATTTTGGATCCGAATTTCAATTTCAAT
>CAIGRF010048156.1:53185-63877 GCA_903798235.1 Fraxinus ornus | reverse complement strand
ATTAAAAAACCATTTTTCTAACAAGTTAACAACAGGAAAATAATCTATAACCAATTGTTTAGATGCTCAATTTTAGAGTATATTTAGAGTATTTTCTGCTATGAATATTGTGAAGAATCGATTGCGTAATCAAATTGGAGACCAATGGATGAATGATAGTTTAGTTATGTACGTTGAAAATGATGCATTTAATGAAATTACCAACGAAACTATTATACGGCGTTTTCAAAGTACGAGAAACCGTAAGGAATAATTGTAAAAAAGGTATTACATTTTGAATATTATCTTTATTGTTTAAAATTATTTTTTATTTACCCAATAAGATTATCCGCTTTTACATCGAATTAATTACGAGCTCCCACGTCGAACACCATTTTCACAAACTATGGGCTATCTTCAAGATTGATGCACTTGCCAACAAAGCTGCATGCACAATTGCACATCCATGTGCCTTGCTTTTGTAAGTTGCATCCGCAATTATAAAGATGAAAACCTAATAATCTCATTTGGAGAACATACTAGAACTTACGAGTTTAAAGTGGGTCGTGCCATTTTCGCATCCCCTGTGACGTGAGTATACAGAGGACGTGAATTGGGTAGTGACAACCTAACCCATTTTACATATACCAAATAAATTATTTTGTTATTGCTGATATTAGCAATATAGGACATAAAGAACAACCGATACAAATGACTCCAATCAAGTTCACACTTCACATATATAAAACAGAGGCCATTGTTTATGGAACGTTAAACATTTAGACAAAGTGGTTTAACATAGTATCTAAACAAAACATCATTATTTCAAATCTCAGTGCAACGGTACGAATCAATTAAAGTAATAAAGCATAACTGCAACAAATTTATGTATCATAACAGCAAAGAAAGAAAAAGAATATGATTTTTCTGAATGGGATGGACTATGGTACACAGGCCAACAGACAACAAATGGTTTATAATACAATCAAAAGTAAAGGAAGATTTCTCTATTACTATAACAAACTAGTGTACTTCCTACTAATGTCGCGTCTTACAAGTATAAATCATGCTTTAAATCGAAAAATAAAAAAATGTACCAAATAATGAGAAATGGAGACTCTTTTTGTGCTTCTACTACATCAGTTTCTTCAGTTTCCTCTAAAAGCTGCAAGTCTAGCAACAAAATCATCATAGTCTGGCAGCTTAGGGTGCACGTGCCCGTTTGCACTCAGCATTTCAGGCTGGAGAGACGTGGCCCGGACGTGTCTTTTTGGAATCTTGGTTGGACTTGTTAATTCAACAGGAAGTGAAGACAATCTGTTTGGACCATCTCTATTTCTGTGTTTTGATTTGCTTTTGTCCATGGCAGCAAGCTGACGGGGCGGCTTAAGAACTGAGGCTGAATCGTCCTTGTCGTGAGGTGCCTTTTTTCGACTGTAGTGAAATAAAAGCTTGTCCATCGTTCTTTCTTCGTTGTCACATTGGTCACCATCACCCTTGTCTAAGAATTTTAGAATTCTTTGTCCGTGGGCTGCTTTGTTTTGATTTACACTGTTGTTACTTTCGGAACCACCAACATTTTCACGAGCTGATGGCAGTTTTTTAGTTTGTCTACTCCTGACTGATCTTGGCTTCGGCTTAGCATCGCCAACTGAATCATCAGTGTCGAGACTCTTTCTGTTGTCATTTTCTGATTTGGTATAAGGAGGAGGAATCGATTTAAAGTTAAAAGGCTTTCCATTCTCGACTTTTTCCCCAGAAGTACTTCTCAGGGTATCTGGTTGACTTCGCATCTCATTTCTTCCAATAGTATCCACTTGAATGTCCTTAATAGGAGGTGTAACAAGTGGGGTCTCATGGGATGGAGGAACTATGTTGTCTCTTTGAGGCACGGCATTTTCCTTTCTCCTAGGTAATTTGAATTCCTCTTTCGTAGCTTCCTTTTCTCCATGAGAAGAATGGACATCTTTCCTCTCAGGAGCAGTACATTCTCTCGGGTTCTCAGTGTCCCTGCAGTTTTTATTTTGAACTGAACCATTCACCCCGTTGTGAAGATTGTAATCACTACCATTGCTTTCCTTGGTAAAAACCTGCCAAAAATCGTGCATTTAGCCAAGAAAATATCGTTAGGTGGCAAAAAATATCACGTAATGAGATACACCGGGCATGCTAGAACTCAAAGCATCAGAATTTTGACTCAAACAAATCCAATAAAACGGTAATGGACACGACGACCAAGAAAAAAGCCTAAAATCAAATTATACCAAACTATTTCAACATTGTTTAGAAAGAAGGATCATGTGAAGAAAAAACATTGAAATATGATGTGATCCTCATATTTGAATTTGAATAAAGAACCTAGATTTTCCATTTTTGATCTTTTTCTTCTTTTTCATTGACAATAAGTAAACTAAAAATGGAGGTTTATGCGGTTTTAAAGGGCCTTACTTGGATAGAGTCAGGCGCATTATAAAGCCTATTTTCCAAACTTTTTGAATTCCATTTTAAGCCTGAATGTACTGCTATATCTTGCATTAATTGAAGCTTCATATCCATTGATGGAATGGATGACTTCAACTTCTCGACAAACTAAATATAAGAAATCAATGTTTAGTTTCTGATGAAAAGAAAGGAATAGAAATATCCAACTCAACAACATTCATACACAGAAGAACGAGTACCTCTTTATTGACATAACCATCCAGAGAATTCTCATATCTCTCAGAAAACACAGTTCTCAGCTCCCGCAATTCTGGCAGGTCAGCAAAACTTGCTGCTGCAAGCATCAAAGACGATACAGCTTCCCTGCACTCTTCGGGACATTCCCTGATGAATAAGAAATATTAGGGCAAATGAATTAGTATTCACACAAAGTCCACCATACAATTAAAAAAAAAAAGAAGATAAAACACTTCAAACACTTAGATATATAATCTATATTGTCAATTTTAACATGTCCCAACTGATAAAATGATGGGAAAAAGCTGGAGAATATATTCATGGAACGAAGAATTACATGTGTGTAGAACCATGGCCTAAAAGTAATTATCTTTAAGAACTTCAAGGCACTTGTACAATGTCACGCCCTCCACCCCCAACCCAATAAACAAGACTGAACTATGCTTCTCTTAATGCCAGAATCTCTTAGCACATGTTTTGGTATGTGAATGCATGATATTTAGATGTATTTCATATACCACAGTTACAGTTATTTGGCGAATGTGTTTAATACCTCTGTTTAGCCATGGCTGCAAGATGACTCAAGATAAAAGCTGAAAATTGTTCAATCAAATCGTAACAGCTAGATTTGTTCAACTCAACCATAAGTCCTTCCGCCTGTTTTCACAGAAAAAAGGGACTGAGTCACAACAATAACATCAACTGCACAACTTAATGTCAAAGAATGCAGAAAACAAGCATAAGAATTTTAAATTGAATTTTCGAAAATAAATGTTAAAAAAAATGATCCAATATAATTTGAGATTTCAAATCCTACAGAATATATGACCGGAACCCAGAATAACAAGAATTCATATATCTCGTGTTTCATAAGCCAAGGAGATTTGTAGCAACCAAATGCCTAGAAACATTCTGATTCAGTCTTTTCAACAAAAGGGCTCTAAGGGAACAATTCCTAAAGCCTTTTGCCGATTAGAAAACGGCAGTAAATCAATAATTCAAGAAAAGGTTTAAGGTTCTTGCATCCAGCTAATTGAGTTATTTGTTCTTCACTATCGATTTTCTTTTATGATTATACCTTTAGATCTGTCGTCAATCAGAATACTTATGTTTCAAGTAATCACCAATAAAGAGAAACAAGAAATGAATTCAGAAGCACAAGTTCATGAATGTGAACAAAAATATGAATTAATATTCAAGAAAAATACACTCACCCTGCCATAGGCATTATTATCCAATCCATTTTTAAGCAGATCAGCAATATCATTCCTGAAATACTTCTGCATTGCATTTCTCTTCTTGCTTATAATCTCAACCCGCGTTTTCGTCATCTTAATTGCCGATTTGCTATTACAAAAAATAAAAAATAAAAAAACCCACAAATTAACACCCCAAAAAACCCAGGAAAAAAAAAACCAATATTATATAAAAACAACCTAAAAGGGGGGGAATTTTTAATTGTTCTTACCATTTGGAGTAGAACTTGCTTTTCAACAATCCGTCAAACATTTTCTCCTTTTTATGAATTTTGAAGTAATTGGTTAAAGAACAGTTTCAAGAATTGTTCTTCTAATGCGACTCAAGGAAGATCCGCATTTAAGAGCTAAAATGAGCTGGGAAGAATAAACAAAGATGAAGGCAAGAATTTAGGACGGTCTTTATTTAAAATGAATGTTTATTGAATTTAATTATAATATACACAATGGGCATATACATACAATATACTTATAGAGAGAGAAGGAAGAGAATCTCGGGAACGGATTGCTAAATTTGCTCTGCCACGTTAGACTGTAACGGGATGTGTAACTGTAGAAAGCTGTAATTACATTAATGGGCTTGATTGTTTATTAGGTAGTTATGGAGATATGGCGGGAAGGGAAGGGTAATATGGTAAAATGATAGAAGCTTATCGAGTGCGAGTTGGTCGGGCTCACATTTATGCAATTAGAGAGTGTGAGTGGAAAACGCGGGAGACAAACCCGTTGATATCATTAATACCATTTTACATGTCTCCTAAAAAGCTTCTCTGAATTAATTTTTTTTTAAACATTATAAATTTGTTTTATCGAATATCATATAAGTTGACTTTTCTCATTTTTTTTTAGTTGACTTTTCTCATTTTTTTTTTTAATCTCAATTATATAATCTTTTTATTGAGAATGTTTTGTTTGTTCGTTTATTAATATGTCCTTATTTATGGTTTGTTTGAGCCACATTATTTTGAAATAATGTATTCAAAAAAAAAAGGTTGAACCCCAACCTTGAGGGCCCCCACCGATCCTGTCCGGACCATCGTGGAGGAGGTGAATCGCAGGATGTGCCTCCCAGAAACCAGGGTGGAGAGTTTATGGATAGACTTGAGCTATTAACTCTATAGTAACTCCTGCTTGCAACAAAACCAATTCCACCTTGCGGTGAAAGAATGTATTCTAGAATAGAAGATTGATGGAGAATGTGTGATTAAAAAAGACGAAAAAGTTTTTGACGTGATGAAAAATATTATTTTATTGAAAAATGTGTGGTTGAAAATGAATAGAACAATGAGAATTAAAAATTTAATTTATACCAAACATGAACTTAGCCCCCGTTTGAGCCATCTTTTTTTAAAATGAGAATGAAAAATATGGCCTTTATTGGGGCCCACATAAGAGATAGAAAATTTAAATTTAAATGTTGATGTGATGGATAACTATCATATAGGAAAATAGATGGCTCAAACATAACCTTAATTTTTTAGCTATAACCGATGTACTATTAGTTGTTGACAATTAAATAAGGATAGACTAGAAAAGTTTTAGCAAAAATTACTTTTCAATAATATTAAATAAGATTTTTTAATCCCGTATAAAAAACAAAATCAGCATATATGAATGAGAGGGAGGGGAAAAGTTTTTTTGTAGTCAAGTCGAAGCTTATAAAACACGATAATAGCATATATGAATGAGAGGGAGGGGAAAAGTTTTTTTGTAGTCGAGTCGAAGCTTATAAAACACGATAATATGATAAGTTGTTGGTTGGTATAAAATTTTGTAATAATTTGCAAAACAAAAAATTTATTTAATCGACTTCAAAATTATTATGCACATTTTATTATTTTTTTTATTGCCGTAATTTATTGTTAGCGATAGTGACAACAACCACGTGAAAGATATAGTTTTCGCAATAATTTTTATTTTACCTTATTTAAAATCAAGCAAGTTAAGGCACAACCATATCATATACACTACCATATCATGTCCGAGAATCCCCCTCTTAACACCTTTAGATCCATCTTTGGATGCTAATATCCTGGCATCATAGGGTGAAATAGGTTCGTTTCAATTTTTAGACAATGACATACAACATGGGGAAAGTGCTAGATGACCGAATACGAAATAGGGATATCGATTGAACATGCGTGAATGAGATGTTGTCACTTTTCACTTTTTTACGAGGACTCCTTTGTGAAATAGGTTCGTCCTTATGTTTAAGTAACTTGCATCATAAAGCCCGAAAATCGTTATGTCATTATGGACTGAAAATATTTGGCGGGTATATTACGCTTCCTCATATATCGCATGGCCATTTGGAGGTGCTCGGTGGCTTGCCGCCGAAGGGAGCGAGTCAAGCGTTGGAGCAATCGAATTGCTTCATTGGACACAGCTGGGATACTGTAAAGTCCAATTAATGTAGATGAGCTGTCAACTTTAAAAATAATATATTTATAATTATATGCCCAACAGAAGAAAAATAGGCTCTAGGTTTGAGAAAATATTCTTGGCTAGTAATAGACCGATGATTACTTTAAGAAGAGTAATGATATTCATCCTTATTGGAGTTATAAACACAGTTTTGATGACGTTAATGTAACATTAAATGATAAGTGAAATTAAATAAGTTATTGAATCTATCTACTGGTGGCAATTGAAGCTATCAGAGCCCGTGGGTTCCGTTCACTAACGACATGGATCAATTTTTTACCGTCGCGAGTTGATCTAGACTTGTAACTAAAAACTCGTAAGTTACACGAAACGACTCATGGACTCGGTTGACTCATAACACTTAGGCTAGCCTATAATCATGTATTAATTATTGTATTTTGTATAAGTGTAATATTATATTTTCCAAATAGATAATTTATATTTATAAAACTTGAAATTAAAGCATTTTTATTTTTATTTTATTTTCAAATGATTGTATCTAAAATTTTAAAACCCTTAAAGACAAAATAAATAATCAATTTTTCGTTTTTTCTTTTAAATATATTCTTCTTGTCCGTAACAGTTATGAGTGGACTGTTCAATATCCAAGGAAGGCCCTCAAAGGAACCGTCCCCAGTCCATAAGGAAGAACTTGCAATTTATTTCCAACTAAAAAATAGTAGGATCCACATCTTAAAAGTTTTAGATTGACACATAATAGCACCAACTAATATTTAAAACAGAGTTCTAAAATATAGGAAAATGCAGGCTTGGCATGTCTAGGCGTAAGAGAGGTGCCTGTATATACAAAAAAAGGCGCTAGACAAGTGATTAATCCAAGCCTAAATGCCAAAAGGCATGCATGTTTTATTTATTTTTTCAAACTTCCATTTCGATGTCTTGACTCCTCGATACTCAATTGAATCCTCTTTTTTGACAATTGAGTGCATTTTCTATTGTCCCACATTTAGTATCATTGGAATCTATGGTTATAAAACATGGAAGAGAAATGAAATGATTTATTTCAACCGAAATACGAGCAAAAGTAAGGCAACACTCAAGTGATTGTGGGACCTTTTCTTAAGTTAAAACATTTTAACTTATTATTTGATGTCATTGACATATCATTTAAAACTAAGAATGAATTCTATATGCAATGATAGAATCAAATGGTGCTCCTATTTGATTCGTTTTGCAGTCCAAAAAAATTGCGATCTATCTAGTGTTTGGCCCCCATTAAGATTTTTAAGATATTTCTCTTTCTTAATTTTAACCACACATTTTTCAAATAAAATAATATTACACACAATTTAAAACTTTCCGTTATTTTTCAATCACATTCTCTCATCAATCACTATTCCAAAATTTATAATTTCTCCTAAATGGGGGGCCAAACACTAGCCTAGTTCTTTGTTTTAAGACCAAGTACCAGTTAAACTTCAAAACAAATCGAGCCGAGCTGGTCAGTTTGGTTCGATTTTAATCCAGATTGAATAGGTCTAGAAATAATATTCACCTTCAACTTATGTGACCATTTAACAAATATAACAGATGGAATACAAAACCTATCCAAAAGCATCAAAGAAACTATGAATCAATTACATTTCGTTAAAGGTACGCTAAAAATAGAAATATCCTTATCCCGCGAAATTTATAACGCTTCAAAAAAACTGTTTTACATTAAAAAGGCATAACTATTATGAATTTTATGCTTTTTGGAATAAAGTGAATAGCTTTTTGTGTTCCTTTCTGGTGTAGAAATCAATTCAGGCACGTTCGAACATGGAAGGACGAATGAGTTTGTCTAAAGCAGTTAGAGATTATGAGTGTTGGTCACGTGAGGTGGTTGGTGCAGGCCAGCAGATCACGTGATCTACCTTAAAGTTCGCTACATATTACCTAATCAAAAAGCCTACTACGTCAAAGAAATGGTCACTCGTTATGGTTTACTTAATTCCTAACCTACTGCGTGCCTTAATCTTCACGTTATTCTTTCACCATGGACATATAAAAATGAACATGTTTGATAAAAAAAAGTTAGGGGTTGTTCTATTCGTGTTTCAGTTTTCAGTTTTGTGTTTTGAGTGTCCATTTTAAGATTGTTGAAAATGCGTTCTTTTTGTCATTTTGAAAAATTGTTTTTAAAATTTTAAAAAGAAGTTTTGGCTTGATTTTAACTGAAAACAACCAAAACGACTTTTTTGACGTTTTCCGTTTTTTTTTTATAAATTTTAAACTCGTTTTTGAAAATTATTGAAAATAGGTAAGTCGGTATTTTTAAACTCGTTCTTGAAAATTCTTATCTAAGTTGGCTTCTAAAATTTGGGACACACAATTTGCAGTCCACAGCTTAATCCTCGACACATGCATTATCCAACTTGAATTAAGAACGTTAGTATATACTCTAACCTATGTTGAATTGTCCATTTAAAAATTTAAGTTAATAGAAAAATAATAATCTATTTATTTACAAGAACCAAAAATAATTTTAGAGTGTATATGACGGTGTTGAGGTCACCCCTTTGAATACGAGGTAAATTTATGAATAAAAATTGATTCTTAATTTTTCTGGTGCTTATGACATCGATATGAGTTGGAAAACAATTAGACTCTATTGGGTTAGTTGAGCAAGTGACTATTTTTTTTTTCTTTAGTTGGGACCAACAATTATGGGTTGACCATCAAATCTCATCAAAATAACATGTTCCCAGATTTTCTCTTCACCCATGTGGTGGTGGGGACTCAGGTATGGAGAGCATTTCGGGGCTCCATATGTATATTTTGACCCCACCAAAGCGCAACAAAATTATTTTAAAGGGTTATTAACGCAAAAAATATCTTTACGTACGAAATTCACTATACAAAATGTCAACATTGCATTGTTTTTTGCATTTTGCATCCTTATTTCAATATTTCATTGTGAAAATCATCATTTTCATTTATTTACATCCAATTTCTTAATAAAAAGTTGTGAAATGACAAATATACTCTCGTGTTCAAATTAAGCACATGCATTAGCTTATTCTTGTCAGTGGTAATTACATAAAATCACGTGTTTAAAGATTGATTTTTAAAAATTAGGTTTAAAGTTTATTTAGTCAAAAATCAGGTACTATATTAAAACTCTAAACCTAATTTTATCTCTCTACTCCATTCTCCCTCCCCCTCTGGCGCCTCTATCCTCTTCCCTTCCCCCTCCTTCCCCTTCCGCTACCCCTCTCTCCCTCGCCTTTCTCTGCATCCGACTCTACTACGCTACCGCGAACCTTCCCCCGCTCTCTCGTGCCTCCCTCATATTTCCTTCTCCCTTCTACCCCTTCCCCTACCCATATCTCCATCGCCTCTGTCTGCGTCCAACGTTGCTTAGTTCGCGGCAGCGTCGCGACGCTACTGTGGGTGTGTAGCGGATTGGAGTTGAGGGAATCAAAGAGGCGGCGGATCTGTGGGTGTGGGTTGGATATGTGTGAGTAGCTGTTGTTGGTGTCTGGCTGATGTGTGTCTGGCTTGGTGGCGGATATGTGTGTGTAGCTGGTGGTTCTTGTTGGTGTGCGGCTGTGTGTTGGCAGATCTGGTGTTGGTTGTTTGGGTTGATCTGCGGTGGTGGTTGTTTGTGCTATTATTGATGGATGGTTGTGGCGGTGGAGGCGGCAGGGATACAACGAAGAGTGTTTGTGACCAACTATTTGGTCGATTTGTGGCAAGGCATTGGTGGTGGATTGGGATCGGAAGACGGGTGTTTGGGTGTATGTGACCAACTATACGGTTCTTTGTGGCTAACTATTAAATCGTGACTTTAAAATTGGATAATCTGTGACTAAAAATAATTCGTCACCAGCAAATTTGAAAATGTGTGACCTATAATTTTTTTGATTTGTGATCTCGAAATAATCCGTGACCACGAAATTTGAAAATTTGTGATCGACATATAAATTGTGACCTATAAAATTTTTGGTTTGTGACCTCGAAATAATGTGACCAATTAATTTGACAATATGTGACTAATAAATAAATCGTGACCTATAATTATGGACACGCGACCATTAATTGTATAATTATGAATTTATTGTATTTAAATAATAAGTATTTTTAATTATTAGCTAATTAAATATTTGATTTTTGCAACTTTTAAAAAACCTGATTTTTGCATTAAACCTGATCCATGAATTTTTCCCTTCTTGTCACCCCCATAAGGCCCAAAGCAAACAACTAACTATTGCAAATTAAGCAGATGTAAGCACCGGAAAATTCCTACAATGAATTTTGGGAAAAATTCATAAATCCCACTTTAAGTTTACCCTATTTCAAAAATAAGAAAACAACTTTTACATTTCAAAAATCAGATTTTTGACCTATA
>CAIGRF010048156.1:16910-40211 GCA_903798235.1 Fraxinus ornus | reverse complement strand
TATTACTTCTCAATCTAGCTAGCATATTTATGAGAGTCTGGTTCAATTAGTATATTTCATGTATTACGTGGTTTTACACTTGGTTGTTGATTTCAAGAAACAAGTTTAATAAGGAATGCATGAGACAGACATTCAGTTTGAGTTTGAGTACATTGGTTTGTTTTTACTTCCTTGATTTATATTGTATAATTCTGTCACAAAATGCTAAATGGAGATATTGTTAGGTTTTTAGTTATATTGACAATTCTTTAGATACAAAATTATTATGAAAGAATATGATCATTATAAAAGAGTTGTAAAAATTAAGGAGTCTTTTGGGGGATTGTATAGATGAATTATTAGTCTTTGAGTTCGAGTATGGAGCAAGGAGAAAGAGTCGTTGGATTTACGCCGTCGCGAGGATGACGCTTGAGAGATATGGTGTTATACGTGAAACCCTAGTTCGCAATTTCAAGAGTTTTGTATATCCCATATTACATAAATACCTCATATTATAAATATCCAATGCTCATTACCTTCTTGTAGGTGGTTGATCATTATAATATATTCTCATAACATTATTCCAAGATTCAAGAACACATCCAAACATTGAGATTAAACTTTTGATTCTTGAGATCAATCAACCACAAGTTGAAAAAAACATCAAATTCATACAATCCAAAGCAACCACTTCCTAGATATAATCAGGAAGGTATTTTCTCAATAACTTTCAGAGATTGCTGAAATTTGAGGGAGAACGGACTAGGAGCACACAAGAATAGTACTACAACAATGTGTCATAGTGATCTATAGGAGATAGACAATTCCAGAAGATCGGGAGCATGTGTGAGTGAAGTACGTTCCAACTGATTTTGGAGATTGCATGAATTAGATCAACGAGTTTAGGGGATTTTCTATGCTGGATTATACTGTAAGTTCAGTGGAAATTACTGGCTTAGTCCCGAAATTTTTACCCAGTTACAAGTTTTCTCCGCTAACAAATTTTGTGTTTTTTTTACTGCTTTTAATTAATTATTGTGGCAATTCAAAATATGATAAAATTGATTTGATTGACTAAACATTAAGAACAATTAAAAAGTGACTTATTACTATTAATTGATAAGTTAAATTCCGCGTTATTCACATATTAAGTAATTTTATAGTCGAACTAGTGACTTTCTATAAAGATGTAAACTACCTAAAAATGAACAAGAAGACTCTACCAAGGCCGATTGATTCCTAAGGTTGAATTTGGACCTTTCTTGACAGTTTGGGTGAAAAACTGAGAAGCTCCCTCTCGAAGGCCTCGAGCCACCTAGGAGATGAATCTTTGGAAGAGCTACTATTGAACTTGTGACATGATCTACATGTAAAAAGATAGCATCATGTAGACAATTTCTGTACAGCATAGGCCTCCCAAGAAGTAACAGATGTATGTTTGACATTTCCTCAAGCTGAACGAAGAGTATGCATGCAAATGTTTACATTTTACTCAAAATATTATCCAAAACTTTGTTCAATAAGATAGTATTCAAGGATATATAACATATTGTTTGACAATTCACGTGATATCCTTAGGTTCTTAATGACGTGGTATCTCTCTATTTGTTAATCATAATAGTCTCACAGACTACACAATTCGGATTGTGACTTTTTTTTCATCTTTCTAATGGAAAAGTATGTATTTCAACGTATCACCTTCGCATATATGTGAGACATACATTATTTATCAACGACATATATTTGTCAAAGTTTTTATTATAATGATTTTAAGTGGAAAATGTCCATGTTTTAATTATTTTGTTTGAGGGCATAGTTTACAAGTTATATCCAACTTAATATTTCTTAAAACGATTTTACCACTTTATCTTTGCCATCTCCCATCACTTATATCTCTTGTGTAATTTTTTTTTACGTATTAGCCCGGACTGTAATCTGATCATGGATTTGTTCCTGCATCTGTCCATGTATTTTCTTATCCCTTTATCCTAGACTCAAGAGACTCTTGAGTAGAAATTAGATAAGAGCTCGAAATTGAAATTTAAGCATCCCTTGAGCTCGAGCAAATAGAAGTGGGAGGAGGCATAGGGCAAAAGAAGGGGACACACACGAGGGTAAACATCAGGTTTCCCTCTTTCTCAAGGTCTTGTCCTTATCGTACTCATTCTTATCATTTGCTTCAAGACAATCCGTGCTTATCTTGTCTTTTACAAATTTCTTTCTTAAATTGTTATACTTAGAAGGGAATATGCAAGAAAGAAGATGTCAAAAGATATAGAAAGTACAAGGTTTTGAAATTCTTACTAAAAAGTTAAGAACATTAATTTTCATTATCTCACCATATTGATTTGATACTCCTGATTGCTCTCAAGGATAGTGGTACAAAAACGACACAGCCCCACCACGTGAAACGGCAAAGGATTTGACAGATAGCATCCTCAATTCAAAAACAAGCGGGTCCCACCTCCTTTCAACCAATAAAATTTCTCACACGTATAACTCATGCCGCTCTCACCTCCATTCAAATTTTTAACAGGCTTTTAATTAATCCCTGGCAATTCTTGTAATCTTTTACCTTTCTCGGTTTCTCCTTTAAATTCTTCAATTTTTTTTTAAACTTTTACTGTGCAGAAATGAATCGCAGCCGTTGAACTTCAAAGCTTCTCTCAGACCAAGTCTTTACATTTTCATCTGCAAACCCTCTCTTTCTCTCTCATTCATCCATTTCATTCAATCTGTTCATTTTAGAGAGAGAAAACGTGAGGATCGGACTGTGATCGTGAATTTTAGAAAGCGAAAATGAATGCTGTTGGAAGGCAGAGATCTGGTGCATCATCGACTGTGCACCACCAGCGTCAGTACTCCGATAATTTTCTAGAATCATCATCAAATGGCCGATGGCTGCAATCAGCTGGTCTTCAGCACCTGCAGTCATCAAACAATGCAGTTCCTCCACTTCAGGTGCAGTTCTATTGTTCTGCGTTTCTTGTTGACCGCATATATGCTAGATCTGAATATCTGATGCTGAGATGGAAATTTTTTCGAATTTTGATTTTTATATATATTTTTTGATTTTTTAAAAATTAGGATTTTGGATACTATAATGGAGGGGGTCAGGACTCGAGAATGTATAGGAGCGTGCAGGCGCAGAGGACTTACAGTGGAAACAACGATTTGTTTGCTGAACCATTGACGCCACCAGTAAATTCACGGCCGGGAAGTCAGAGAAGGAACGGGGAGGAGCAAGTTTCGCCAATTGAGTATAGTCCAGGGCTTTTGGATCTGCATTCTCTCGACACCGAACTACTTAGTGAGGTAGATATTTGATTTGAATTTGACAATAATTTGTGGGAATGAATTAGAAAAAGTTTGATTTTTGTGTTGTCCTCTGAATTAAATGGTGTAGAACGGTTTGACTATAAGGTTTCTTAGTGGATTATGTATCTGGTGTGCGCTGAATTGGTTTTCCATTGGGTCGTGATTGCCCTTACAGTTGATATTTGTTTTCGAATGAGTGAAATTCAATTGTGTGTGAATTTCATTTTACTTTTTGTTGACTTCAGGTTTTAATTACTCCAGCCTAATTAATATTTGGTATATGGATGATGCCTGATGATCTTTTTCCCAACGTTTCTTCACTCATAGCATTCTTCATTGTTATGAGTTTAGAAAATTGGATTCTTGGTAACTGATAATAAGCCCTAAACTAGTTGTCTCTAAATATGAGATTATGCTCAGAAAAGTTAATTTGGATTTGAAACATTTTGCCATTCTCGCTCATTTTATTATTTTAAATTTTGGCTCATTTTTTTTCCCTCTTTGTTGTATGTGGAAACTAGATGCCAGCTCCTAGTCTGTATAATGGCACCTCAATGCATTTTGCACGGGGGAGAAGCTTTGATGACTCCGATCCATACCTTGGAAACAATAAACAAAGCAGCAAAGCTCGTGGTTTGCAGGAGAACAATGTTATGAAAAGCATTGCAGCTGACAATGTGAAGGCCAGCAATGTTGCAAAGATCAAAGTGGTGGTATGTATGTTTTTCAGTGTTCTAGCGAGTCTGTTCTCAACCTTTTTGTTGCTTGATTAGTCTGTAGCTACCTATAGCTACATTTCTTACTTTTCTGATTCTAAATCTGCATTAAATATTAGTCTTTTAATTGGATTAACCTATGTAAGTTTCGTGAAATGCAATCTTTGCACCAAGAGGCAAATTCTTTCACTGCAATGTCTTTCGTACTCTAGATTAATGAAATAGAGACTGTAATGATGCTTTTCACCTTGCTGTCAATAATAATTGATTGGTTGCAGGTACGCAAAAGACCATTAAACAAAAAAGAATTGTCGAAGAATGAGGAAGATATCATTGAAACACAATCTAATTCTCTTGTTGTCCATGAGACAAAACTTAAGGTCCGTGACAGTACCTGTTTGTGCTTATTTAATTTTTAATATATAAAGATTGGTATGATAGGTCTCTTTTGATGTCCTCTGGTTGTAATTTCTGAAGTTTTTTGATGCCTTAGATATTGTGAATGAGATGACATGTACTGGTCCTTATAATATAGAACACCGGATCTATGATTTTAAATTTCAATAAATCCAAAGATTGATTCTATTGCCAATTATAACTTGTATATTTTCAGGAAATCTTTTCATCCTGGTAATTTGCTTTTCTTTATGACTGATTTTGATAATATTTTCATAACTCATATTGTTACCTTTCTTAATGCTGCATGTTGCGCACACATAAATTTTGATCGATTTCTTTTACAATAAAAGAATAAAGTTGCTTCAAGTTATTAGTTAGAGACATGCATTATATTGAGACCATTTGCCTTTAGTTGTTCTCCAGCGAAAGCAGTAGATAATGGATTATATTAACAAATTTATTCTCTCATGGTAATAGTCTCATCATGGTAATAGTTTCATGCCAAAAATTAAATGAACAGCAGAACAGGTAATAGTTGTTTGGAACTGATTGTAGTTGGGATTTCTTTTGTGAAACATTCAGGATTTGTTTGAGCCCCATTTTTTGGGAGAATAGATTTTGTAATAGTGATTTTTTGGAGAATTTATGGTTAAAAAATAGTTAAAAGTTTTTGGTTTACGTGTAAAATTATATTATTGGTAGAATGTGGGGTTGAAAATGAGTTTGGGGGAAAAATAAGTTTTTTGAAAATTGGGCTCAATTTTTTTTTAATTCTTAATTTCCTGCAGGTTGACTTGACAGAATATGTGGAGAAGCATGAATTTGTCTTTGATGCTGTCCTGAACGAGGAAGTATCAAATGATGAGGTAATGAGCATGAACTTGAGTGGGAACCATGTAATACTCATGGTGTATTGGAGGCCTTCTTAATTGTCTCCCACATGTTCTATCTATAGGTCTATCGTGAAACTGTGGAGCCCATTGTTCCAATAATTTTCCAACGCACCAAAGCTACTTGCTTCGCCTATGGGCAAACAGGTAATTGCTTACATGTAACCGTCAGATGGATTTGGTGTTGAAAGCCTGCCATTGTTTGTTTGACTTTTATTTCTGTACTTCAAGCCCTTGTTTGGTCCCAATTTTTTTCAAAATACATTCCTTATTTTTTTTCAACCACACGTTCTTCAATAAAATAATACTACACGTAAATCCAAAAAATTTCTTATTTTTTAACCACACATTCTCCGTCAAATCACCAAATACATTTTTTTGCAAAAAATGGGGCTCAAACATGCTCCAAGTTTCGGTTTTGGTCTCCACATGCTATGGTAGACCTGTTGCACGCTTCAGGGCATACTCGAGTTCCTGAATTTAACTATTATTCAATTTTCACGGAATTACTTTCAAGTTTCCTCAAGGCGAGTCTCTTGAGAAAGTCGAGAAGAACATGCTTGATTACCTCATTCATGCAAAAGTGAAGTTTGTATCGAGTTCTTTTGGGTTTTGCATCTACCCATGGACTTGCAAGAGAAGCAAGACAAATCCCAAACAAAGGCAAAGATGTCATAGATGAGAAGAACGAACCTAGAACTAACGGACTTGTATTTGATATTGACATTAGGTGCAGAAAATCTAGAAGTGATAGAGCTGGATGAATTTTTTTGCTTATCTGGCTTAACAAATTAAGTACTAATAGTAGTATTTTTTATTGGTGGTGTGGAGAAATGCACCAGGCTTTTAAAGCATCAGTCAATAACCCTTTCTTTGAAGGCATGCTCTAGGGGATATTATTAACCAAATTTGATTATTCTCCAAATCCTTGGATATTGCTGTAGCTGCTATCGTGGACCTCTCTTATCATGTGAGGCATTGCTAAATAAGCCTTTGTTTGGTTCTCGTTATTTCAAAACTCATTTTCGACCACATATTCTTCAAAGAAAATATTTTGCACGTAAACCAAAAATTTTTCCTACTTTTTAACCACATTCTCTTGAAATTTACTATTACAACAAAATTCATTTTATCAAATAATGTCCATCAAACAGGGCCTCAATAAAATGAACAAAATTCATGATCGGCCTCTATCTGCCGTTTTATATCATTTGAAACAGAACATAAGAAGGGGCTAAATTTTGGTCCTTGCAGTAATAAAAGCCGACATTGCTGCTTATGATAGGCTGAGAAGCGATTACAGTCATATTTGAAAGATATCCACTATTTAAATGTTATTTCTCCTCTTCGTCATCCTATTTTCCAGTAAGATGGAGCCCCATTTTATCTTGATAGGATAAATTGCTCTTCTCATCGTGTCAGCTTTTCTTCTTCCCATGAATATCATACTTGTATGTTACCGTGACGTCATTCCTCTCATTGTTTACTAATTTATTTTTACTAATCTATAAGCTTTTTCCTTCTTTTTTTCTCTGAAATTTGTTCAGGAAGTGGCAAAACCTTTACAATGAAACCACTACCCCTAAAGGCTTCTAGGGATATCTTGAGGCTCATGCATCACACTTACAGGAACCAAGGGTTTCAATTGTTTGTAAGCTTCTTTGAGATATATGGAGGAAAATTATATGATTTACTCAGCGATAGGAAGTAAGACGTCCCAATTGATTCTTACTTAAATCATTGGTCTATTACTAGTCACCATTTGGATTATCACGGCAATTCATATTTTCTTTATGTAGAAAGCTTTGCATGAGAGAGGACGGCAAACAACAAGTTTGTATTGTGGGCTTGCAAGAGTACAAAGTATCAGATGTGGAGACAATTAAGGACCTTATTGAGAAAGGAAGTGCAACAAGAAGTACAGGCACCACTGGTGCAAATGAGGAATCATCCCGTTCACATGCCATTCTTCAGCTAACCATTAAGAGGTCAACTGATGGCAGTGAATCCAAACCTGCTCGAGTTGTTGGCAAGCTCTCCTTCATAGACCTTGCTGGAAGTGAACGCGGTGCTGATACTACTGATAATGATAAACAAACTAGGTATATTATATACTTAGTTCCTGTTTGGTACATATTAAAATTTTCATTCTCATTCGTCTAGTCATTTTCAACCACACATTTTTCAATAAAATAATATTTTTCATCATATCAATAACTTTTCCTTCTTTTTCAACCACACATTCTCCGTCAATCTACTATTCCATAATACATTCTTTCAAAATAATGTAGCTCAAACACACCCTAAATTTCGATAAAAAAAATTATGAAATGTGTGGTTGAAAATATTGTGAATCTCATGAGTATATTAAAATTTTCATTTTCATTCTTCTACTCATTTTTAACCAAACATTCTTTAATAAAAATAATATTTTTCATCACATCAATAACTTTTTTTTTCAACCACACATTCTCCGTCAATCTACTATTCCATAATACATTCTTTCAAAATAATGTGGCTCAAACACAACCTTAATCATCTTCTACTTCCTTTGTTTTCTGTGGAGAAAAAAAAATTCAATCTGGTGTTAAAATAGAAATCTAACAAAGGCAGACATGTAATGTAATTACTATGTTTTGTTTGAGGATGCATAGGATTGGTACTTTATATAGCAAGACATTGTTATTACCCAACATTTATATGTTATTTGAGAGAAGCTATAATTGTAGTGTCCATTGGTCTCTCCGATGTTATTGATATGATACCAACAATTTGCCTTCTTTTAATGAGTTCTCAGTTAGTGTTTTCTGAATATGCAGAATGGAAGGGGCTGAGATTAATAAAAGTTTGCTTGCCTTGAAGGAGTGCATTAGAGCCCTTGATAATGATCAAGGGCATATTCCATTTAGAGGCAGTAAATTAACTGAAGTCTTAAGGGATTCATTTGTTGGGAATTCTCGTACTGTGATGATATCATGTGTTTCACCCAATGCGGGATCCTGTGAACATACATTAAACACATTAAGATATGCGGACAGGTAAGTCTGATCTTTTGATGATATAAATTTTCTGCCGGGCAAATGGTTCCTTCTCTTAAAGGTCTCATCTTATTTTTTCGAAATTATAGGGTGAAGAGCCTTTCAAAAGGGAACAACAACAAAAAAGATGTTTTCTCATCAACCTCAAATCTGAAGGAATCATCAACACAACCCCTGTCATCAGTTTTACCACCTGCATCAACATTTGAAGATGACACTGGTGATTCATGGCCCGAAAAAACTGACAGGGAAGAATATGACGAAGAGTTTTACGAGCAAGAGAAGCCAGCGTGGAAACAAAACTCAAAAGTTGAATCATACCCTTTTTCTAACATGGATGATAAAATGAGGAGAGCCAACAGCCAGTCGAAGTGGAAGGAACCTCTTAAATCCGATATGAAATACTTGAACTCCGACGATGATTTGAACTCTCTATTAAAGGTAAGACCATTAAAAATTGCTTTTTAACAACAAAATGAGTCCAGTGCAGGTTCTGACTTCTGTGTGTCTTTCATTTTGTAGGAAGAGGAAGATCTTGTCAATGCTCATAGGAGACAAGTGGAGGAGACAATGGATATTGTTCGAGAGGTCAGTGATAATCTTATAGCAGCTCTAGCATGGTTCTTGAATCCAGACACCATCTTAGGTTCTTAGCATTGGGGGCGTTATAATACTAATTTGAGCATTCTCTTCAGTATGTTTAAGCTTTTTATATGAATTCTCAGAATCTCGGCAATGATTTAGATGGATCACATCTTTCATATTATTCTGATGCAAACTACCAGCTTCCACAGCAAAGAGTTTATCTGAATTGTAGCCATCTCATTTTCTGTTTATCGATTCAAAAGTTAATTTCTGTTATAGATTTTGCTACGTTGATTGGTGATCTCAGATACGTGTCTAAATTCTCTATATAGACACAAGTTGTATTTTTTTAAGTCTACGCACCTCAATCAAAATATTCATTGGCCTTTTGCAGGAGATGAATCTATTGGTTGAGGCAGATCAACCGGGGAATCAGCTAGATGATTATGTCACCAGATTGAATACAATCCTATCCCAAAAGGCTGCCGGTATCTTACAGTTACAGAATCGCTTGGCTCATTTCCAAAAACGACTAAAGGAGCACAACGTTCTAGTATCGTCTGGTAATTAAGTATCATATGACAATGCACAGAGTTCAGTGTGATTCATATTGCTTGGGAATATTGATGTCATAATCAGGAAATCGTTTGTTGGATTGATGCAACTTTGTGAGTTACTAGTGAGTATATTCAGCCCCCAAGTTGAAATATAGGGTGTCAGCTGTCGCACGAGTCCTTGTGCAAGTCTTCTGATGTATTTGGCCCCGTTCAGGGGTTCGACTAATGCCCCCATCCCAATTTCATTATCATTATTTTTCTTTTTAACAAATTACAGAAAATCATGCAGCTGATGCCATTTTATATCTTTGCAGCTATGTAATTCTTAATATCATCGAATGTTGTGAGAAATACGTTTGTTTTCAATTTGCATGTTTCCGTACTGCTTGTTTTTGATTGATTGTACATTGTTTCCATCCGCTGAGTTTCTCGTGGCCTTTTTGGCCCTTGCATGGTTCATATTCGGAGAATTTTCAACTCTGCACGAATTTTCGTGATCCCACAAATGGCATATGCTTAACATGACATGATTGAATTAGTTTGAGATGCACCAAATCGAACCAAAACATAGAGATGCAATTATTCTCTATTTTCAAGTATAAGTTTGCATAAACATGGCCGCTTTTGGCTGAAATTATTACTAATTGAAATGTCCGAGAAGGTAAAAGGCGACATGTATGTTGGCTCGACATGTTCAGAATGTGAAAGATGAGCATTTGAAAGACCTTTGTATTGTAGGCCAAAGGCAAGGAGCATACGTAATTTATTAGATTACATTACTCCAAATGTGAGCTATGTTTAATGATTTTTTTTTTTTTTTGCCAAACAGAAAATAACATGGAAGTAATTCGTTTGAACCTACTTTAAAAAATTTTAATATATTCTCGGCGTTACCGTTATGAAAATTCTTATTATATTTTCTTAAACACAATTCAAAATTATTAAATTAAAAATTCTCCACAAGAAAGACGCAATAGTTTCCACTTCCTCCAGTCAGATCAAACAACTTGTACCATTGGATATATAGTTCTGTAACAAACTTCTGGTTACAAGGGCACTTTCGTCATTTTATCTTTCTTTTTCCCGCGCCTTCTTTCTTGATTCTGTACTTCACTGAAGCTCCAGTTGAGCTCTGCAACTCAATCTTGAGGAGAGAGAGGGGAGAGAAATAGAAATATATTATATATATAGAGAGAGAGAGAGAGAGAGAGTGAGAGGAGTTCTTTATGCAAATCTTGTAATAATTTGCTATGGACTTCACAGGAAAACTAAGCTTTCTTGTATTTCTACTATGTGTTCTCTTCTCTTTGAAGAACCAACATGCAGAAACCAACAAGGGTTCATCACGAATTACTAACAATTCACATTCATTTCTAAGGGCTCAATCAAGAAACAAGGTGGAAAGGAAGCTCCCAGAAACTCATTCTTATAATTCTCGCCAGGGATCGCTCAGATATGATTACTACAATGAATCTTGCCCATTAGCGGAGAAAATCGTTCGAACAACCGTTCATGACCTCTTCAATCTGCGGCGAAATGTTGCCCCTGCGTTGTTGAGGCTTCTTTTCCATGATTGCTTTGTGGAGGTGAATTTTTTTGTGCTATTCACTTATCAGTGATTCCTGTTGCTTTCTATTTTTCACCATGAATTTAGTGTTGAAATGAATTTTCTTAGACAGTGTTCATAGAGTGTTGCTTTGAATTATTTGATGAAATTGTTTTAATAGTCTGTTAATGTTGATTCTATCTATTTTGTTACCCTAATATTATATTACAGAAGGGAATTCTAAATACTGTATTGTTCATTTTGACTTGAGGGTCATAAAATCTTGGGAAATTTGATTATGTTTCTATGAATTTGTTTTGGGTTTGTCCTGGTTGTTGTGATTACAACTTGCTATATGATCAATACTGGAATAGGGGTGTGATGCTTCTGTTCTACTGGATACTGCTGATGGAATAACAAGTGAGAAAGATTCTCCACCCAATGAATCTTTAAAGGGGTTTGATCTGATCGACATCATTAAGTCTAATGTTGAAAAAGCATGCCCCAGAATCGTTTCTTGCGCTGATATTGTCGTTTTGGCGGCAAGAGAAAGTGTCCTTCTGGTAAATCTTCTTGTGCCAATGTACATTCTTTTATTACATGTTTGGCATGGCCTAGTTTATGCACTAAAAATCTTTTAAAATTCAGGCTGGTGGCCCATTCTACCCTCTGTATACCGGTAGGAGAGACAGTATAGTTTCTTTTCAAGAAGTAGCTACATATGAGCTTCCTACTCCCCAAGACAATCTCTCTAAAACAATTGAGGCATTTGCATCAAGAGGGTTTGATCAAAGAGAGACTGTCAGTCTATTAGGTATACCATTTTTCCTATCTTCTAATCTTTTTTTATAGTTTTCACTGTGCAAATGAAACAATTTATGAACTCTAATCAGCTAATCTGATGTGCTTGCAAATATCTAACGTCATTTTATTTGATTGAAAATCAACGAAAAGTGAGTACTGAGATGCCTGAACTTAGTTGTTCAGTAACAACTACGTGATAAAACTTTTCCCATTTTGATTAAAAATCTCTGTAGAGCAAAAATCTCTTAAGTGAAAAGAAATCAGACCATTTTTCTGTATCATAAATAATGCTTTTCCTGTTAGACGAAAAGGAATCAGATTATGAACTTCCTTTTCAGTACTTAAGATTTCTATATGCTCTCACTTTATTTGCATTCTTTTTTGTCAAACAACATCGACTCTGATGAGAGTTGAGTTCCTTTTTGCGTTCCTTTTCAATACTTACAATTTCTATATACTCTCACTTTATTTGCATTCTTCTTTCTCAAACAACATCAATTCTGATGAGAGTTGAGTTCGTTTTTGCCTTCCTTTTTATGTTCGAGGTCACAGGTGCCCACAGCACTGGTATGATTCACTGCAAATTCTTTTTCAACCGTCTTTATAACTTCAGTGGAACTCAAGGGCCTGACCCCTCTATAGACACTGAATTTCTCAACTTTCTGAGGTCAAAATGCAATAGAAGCCATACCTCATCATCACCACTGTCTATATCACCATCATTATCACCTTCACCCTCCGTCAAGCGCTTATCAACTGCCTCCTTTAACGATCCCACAATGAAGATGGACTATGAGGGACCGGGAACAGGTTTTGGTACGGTATACTACTCCAGTCTTCTTCAAGGCAAGGGATTACTCTTTGTTGATCAGCAGCTGACGGCAGGGGAAGAAACAGAGAATTGGGTCAGAGCATATGCATCAGATATTTCCCTGTTCCAAAGGGACTTTGGACTTACAATGAACAAACTGTCCAATCTCCAGGTCCTGACGGCACCAATGGGCCAGGTTCGACTTAATTGCCGAAAAGTGAACTGAAAAATCTGGCTGCAATGCACATCTTGTTCTGCCTATCTGGATTTGGATTATGTCCTTGTTGACCTATAAAATTCACCTTTCTGACATTTAATCGGCTTTGTGATCGCTTTTGTAACTTTACTAGCTTGACTGGATTTAGTTGATGATTTTTCATTAATGGCATATAAATAGTGATGATTTTTTTTCTATCCTTATGGCTATCCCTATTACTATATTACTAATGCTCGTAAAAAGTTAAAACTTTTTCAAGATATCTCAATTGTTGCAAGAGTTATGCGGGAAAATTTTGGATCGAATTCAGTCAGTATATGCACACGATATCAAAATAAATGATCATAGCAGAGAAATCTACAGATGACAAGAAGAATGGATATTGATGGATTTTGCACGAGAGAATTTCAAGGTACATACTTCCATTATTGGCCAAAGAAATTGCAGTACATGAAGAGAGAATTTTCATTTATGAACAAGACGCACATACACACACACACACACACAGAGTGGAATGAAGGGAGATACATGGTTCATATGCGCGAAGAATGAAATTGACTTCACTTCTACATCTTTAGAGGGCCAAGACTCCTCATTGAACAGTGAACACTGACAGAACCCAGTTTCCTCATTGAACCATGAACACTGACCGAGCCCCGTTTCCTCATTGAACTGTGAACACTGACTGAACCATGTTTCCTCATTGAACTGTGAACACTGGCCGAGGGCGGTGGAAGATAATATTCTGCATACATGTCCATGAAAAACTTGTCAACTATGTCTTGATAAGCTGGGCAGGTGAGCATAGAATAGTAATTGAGCACCTCTTCTATATCCAGCACATGATCCATGTCATTCACATCCATCATCTCCAATTCTTTCATTTTTTTAGCTAAAGCATCTGTATTCTTAGAAATGAACTCTACTTGTTTGCCTTTGGAATATTTATCAGTCTTCTTTTCTTTCAACTCCTTTAATCCGCTTTGATCCACAATATTCATGGAGCTTCCATTAAATTTTCGGTCTCCCTTCATTTCTTCTTCTGGTGAGAGTCGACCCTCCATTTTCTTCGGCATCTCATTTTTATTAGAGAAATCTTTACAGAAATTATTCAGCTCATGGAGTTTCGGATTCTTAGTCGAAAAGATGGGTTTGACAAGAGGAATTTTAGGCAGCTTTTGGTACCCTCCTAAGAGACATGATTTGAGATTTTGGAATGTAACGTAAAAGAAGTTTTTGGTGTTGTAAAAAGTTTCTTTGAGCAGCATCTGCATTTGTGGCTTTACTTTTGCTCTGTGATGCTTGTTCATCTGTCTTTCCTCTACAGAGACACCACACAACAAAGATAAAAAGAACTGAATAATGGTTTTTTTGTAACTTTGAGACAAAGGACGATAGGGTACCTACTAGGGACAATTTGGCTCACACACTATTGTGTGGCATACCCCCCACAAAAATTGAATTTTTAACATAAATAGAGAATAGGGAATTGATGTCAGTCCACCAACAAGAAAAGGCTCCAACTCAAGTTAATGCCCCATTTTCATAATGGAATACTAGTTTTATATGAACGAAATATTATCAAATACTACACACCCAACATGTCCTCGTCCGGCCAGAATTGGGCGCATTCATAGAATTTATCCAATACTTGGCAGGTTATTGAAAGCTAAGTAGTCCTAAAGTTTTTCAAAAAAAAAAAAAAAAGAACGACTATAATTTATCTTTACCGAAATAAAAAACCATACCCAATGATTGCAGTGGTTAAACGATAATCCAAGATACATAATTATTAGTATTTTCTTAATAAATTTTGATAGCATTTATATAAGGAGGTGTTTGGGCCCCTTATCTTGGCAACCCATATTGGTTGGAAAAAGGGACCAAATTGATTTAAACCAGTCACTTTCCAAACAGAAGACAAGTTGGAACCTTGCGAGTGATTGCTCATGCCATTGTTATTTGGAAGGGAAATGCCATTGGTACCCGGAGTGTTTACACTCCGGGTTACCCGCCCCTCACATAAGTGAGGGGTCCACCGTGGGGCCCTGCAAATATAATAATTATGCCCCCCCTATTGTGAGGGGGGCAGTGGGGCCGGGTAACCGGGCGTGTAAACGTCCGGGTACCCATAGCATGGTTCTATTTGGAATATAATGTAAACCTGGTCCAACTGTTGTATTGAAAATAACTGTGAATACATGGGTTAGCGTATATGTCGTTTGCCATGATAGTTGTCTCGTTAAATTTGAATATTTCACGAGAGCAAATGTTGAGTTCATATATGGTTTTAAAACAAGAGAAAATATTCACGTAATTAAACCGAATAGATCCCTATCTTGCACAAGTTTCCTTCTTTAATTGCATTTGTTCTTGCAATCAAATCCTAGTTAACATTTAAAGTGTGTTTGGTGGGGATTAAAATTAGATTTTTAGTAGACTGTGATAAAAGTTGTGGGACCCATAAAAGATGTGGTTAATATTGATTGTTTGACTTTGACTTAAATTAAAATCAGATTTTAATCCTGCCCAAACATGCCTTTAACATTTCTTGGATTCTAATTGAGTCCCGTTTCATACAAGATACTTTTGACATTTTCTTTTTACAAGAAACGATGATCATATCTCAAAAAATGATCATTGGAAGTCCATGAGTACCAATGCAAGGAAAACATGAATTACCGATTATGGAAAAGTAGGTTAAACTCTCATATAGATCTTTTTATGTTCGACTTTATTTTACTAATTAATTCTACTCGCTTATTAATGTTATTGTCGATAATCTTTTATTACAATTATTTCCTAACAAGACACAATGAAACTCATCTCATGACTGCATTTTCGTACCGTACGTGGTCCAAGCAAGAGAATTGTGGAGCAGAGTGTTTTCGGCTTTAACCTTGGCCGAGCTTCAAAAAAACATTCGTTTCTAATATATTCGTACAAGTAAAAAAGATTTTTTTTTTTTTAAAGCAACTCTTATTTTAAAATCAAAATAACCTGCTTATTTTCTACTTGGACTAAATTATTGTAAACTCCATAAAGTTTCATGATGAAAATTGATAAGAATTTAACGTCTTAAGTTGTTCTGTTTAATGGAAATGCCAAATATGTTGGTGGACATCTTGTTATCTAGAGTTTGTAGTTTTGTACTCTACCACTTTACTTGAATAATAACACGTTTGTTTCACATTATTAGAAGAATTTTTACTGGATCAGCCGCAATCTTTGACTACCTTGTCTCGTAGTGAGACCCACTTTTTGAAAAAAAAAAAAAGGGTCAAAATTTTCATTTTCATTTACAAAATAATGTGAAACAAACAAGTGCTAAAATTTGTATGCTTATAAAAAGAAAGAATGTAAAGCAACAATAATCTGTTGATGTTTCTTTTAGCTAACAACTTAATCAATACAATTGTTATTGAATCCAGCTCTTTATCTCCACGCAAAACTGCTATCTCAACTCAAATTTGACATCTGACCAATGTTTATCATAAGTTTATTACTGATTGCTTCCTTTTGATATGTGGAATTTGAAGAACTGATGCAGCAACCTGTGGACTTGGCCATAATTCTCGGTTGTAGTAACAAGACGACTTTTGATCCACTGAGGAAGCTTTCCAGTCGAGTGGGAGAAGCTTCTTTGGGCAGGATCACAAGCATAACGCACATCAACCAACAAAATTGCAGCATAATCATTTATATGCCGAATTGCTCTACCTAAAACAGAAGAATTTGACAAAAAAGAAGAAGATACACTTAGCAAGAAAGCATGTATAATGTACCAATGTAAAAAAGAAAACTAGAATGAAGCTGCACCTATTGATTGATTTACGGCTTTCATGCAAAGATTTTCATAGTACTCTTTTCCTCTGCCCTTGCAACTTCTAAGGATGTGAAATCCAGTTTGAACATCCCCATTGTGATGTTCACCATTGACACAAGACTTGGGATTTTGACTCTCCTCAAGACCCACAATATGCTTCACCCTCTCTATCAATTCAATGTCTGATGGGCTAGGATAGGGCAATCCAACCATTACTATGCATCGACCTGTCCCATCACTGAAGTTGATACCTTCTGATATCTTCCCTCCCACAACAGCGAAAAGAATTGCACCATTGCAGGAAGTAGGATTACTTCTGGATACTGCATCAATTCTTTCCATGAATTCTCTCAAGACAGCTTCTATATCTGTGTTTTTCCTAGGTTCTCTAAAAACTTTCTTTNAACACACGGAATGATCCCGGAGAAACCCAACTGGGAAAAATTTCAGGCACTTTGCCAGGCAATCCACTATAAACGATTCAGCCAACTTACAGTCTATTAGACTAGACGATACATACTATATGATCTCCTAACTACAATTCCTACAACTCTACGTGGATCCCGTGCTCCCCTACACCAATCCTCAACTGCAATTCACTAAAGCTCTCCATGGAATCTGTTACCATGCAGCACTCCTAGCCTTGCGAAATCGTCTATCTCCCGTGGATCAACGGAGAACACCTTGTTCTTCACAGACTGGAACTCCAGTCAATTTCCCTCGATCTTCAGAACTCTGACAAATGTGGAGGAAAGACAGGTTTGATATTTGGATTATGTTAAAGATGTTTTTCTCACCAAAACAATTTCAACGAAGGTTGAAAGAAGAAATATGAAGATATCTCACAGATGAAGCTATCTCAATATTCAATTTTGTGAAAATACGTTTTGAGGTGTTTTAGTATATATAGGTAGGTTATAAAATGAATGGACCGGGGAAAAAGCTTTTAAATTGTGAAATAAAAATTTCCCGGCTAACCATGTCACTCGAGTGAGAGCTCAGCGACAGTCGAGCGACAGGTTGTCGCTCGAGCAAATGAGGGGCGATAGTCGAACGGCGAAGGTTGTGTTTTTTACGCTCGAGCCAATCTTTGGCGACAGTCTAGTGAAAATTCGCGTCGTATTTTCCTTCTTTTGCCATTTTCGAACTCTAGACCTAAAAACCTAAACTTTACCTATTTGCACAATACTCCTTGACTTTTTATACAAATTATAATTCAATCTTTTTGCTTACAGAATTGTCAATTACAACATCAAAAACTTAACAAACTCCCCATTTGGCATTTTGTGACAAAACTCCTAACTAAAGTCAAGGTAGTAATCAAAAGTAAATTACAGACTCAAAAACCTATGACAAAACTAATTGACTTGAACAATTTCTACATTTCAATCAGCACTTGTTTACTGAAACAGACACCTCAACACCCAGTGTAAAATGTGTGAAAAACAGTATAAATAAAACAGTTCAAGTAGTTCGCAGAATTTAGGCAATTTAAGTATCATATAGCATTTTTCAGTTTCAAATATGCATGCTAAATTACGACATAGTACCAATGCAACTCAACATACCAAGAAGACGGATACTACTAAAACGTCAAACTTAATTTCGCATAACTGAAATTAAAATATAACATGCCTATTGAGTTAGAAATCATTTAACATATATCAAAAATTTTAATAAGGATCATGATGTTGAAATCAAAGAACTTAATTAAATATATATGTTTGATAAACACTTTTTATTTTGATTTCCTACTCCACCTTTTTGTCACAAAATGACAAGGGATAAAGAATAATATACAATATCTTAATAATGTAGGTGTAAGCAATCATAAGTATATGCAATTAACAATAAACTTTTCCACAAATCTAACTTAAATTACCCATGGAGTAAATGACATAGGTCATTCATATGTGTTTAAGTGTCACTAATCCTCAAGTAGTGGGACTTTAAACCTTAATTTTGTGAGAAATGACTTGTAAAACACCACTGTTAATAAGTATATTTCTCTACTTATGAAAGTCAAACCAACAGTGCACATTAGAACCTACATATGAAAACTCATTTTTACGGAGAATGTCTTTTCTCCCCTTGACTTGTAGCATAAAACAATTATCTTATATCATAACAGCAAACTTGAATGCTCATATATTTTGTTTTCATCTTAAGTGCATGCTTCTTTTCATTAAATGACTAACATGATCCCTGTAACGAGTTTTAGGCCAGTTAACCTAAGTCAGTTGACCATAGACATCAGGTTATGAAAAACCTCACATGCTTAATTACACAAGTCTAGTAGGTTTGAAAAGTAACATAAGATATTGAGCTCCTTTAATTTTTTTATATATTTATTTATTATTGCAGTGATAATCTCGAGTTTATGTCTATATAAGTTGGTCAATTCATGTTCAAAGTCACCATACTAACATGTGACAGTTATCCCAAATCTCACACGTGGTAGAGTCTCACTATCAAATTCATAGTGTGTGCAGTGCAGATGGTATATAAAGATACCTATATTAAATACTTTAACAGTATCATAAGCCAGCAATGAGAATTATATTACAACTCACTAAATAAACTCATACTTGATTATGACCAACAAAATCAAGTGTACTGTATATCATGATGTAAAACAATTTCCCGTATAAAAACTTTTGTTCTCCTTTTTTTCTTTTTTTGAAATCAATACATAAAGCAAACACTGAATTAGGGCGAAATGTGTATGCCCTTACCGTTAAGAGTACGACCATTTTCACGACCTTCCAGGTCACTCCTTTTTAACTTATACATTTTTAGAAGTAGAAGTTAATTTGGTTAACTAAGTCATCATCTCAGTTAAGTGGTTAACTTGATTGGCAATAAAGTTAACCTTGCTAGTGAAGTCCTGACTTTTACTTCTAGCACAAATTGACGACACTTAGGTCTAGTGTGTCCCAGTACACCACAATGGTATCGAGTGGGAATGAACTTGAGTTCAAACCTGCTCGGTGGTTGTTGCCGATATGTAGGGCGATTGACCCTACGCTATCTGGTAGGTCTCGATCCTATGGCATGTTTTCCGTCGGGTTTAGGATAAGCAATCTCACGAGCTTTGTTAGTGGCAGGGACGAACGTGGTTCTGGATGTACTAGCAGTCTAGCAGTAACATTACCGTTATGAACATTACCCAGACCATGCCTATCACCAGCATGCTTGTTCATCTCTAACAGATTATCCAGCTTTTATGAGCCACTCATAAAAGATTGGAGTTGAGCATTAGATTTATCGATATCATTAATTAATGATTTAACTTTAGTTTCCAAGTTTTCATTAACCAACTTCAACTTACTTAATTTTTTAGTCAAGTCCTGAAGATCACCTAACAGTTTTTCTCTTTCAAGTTCAAGCTCATTCACCTTTTTCAAAACGGTTTTATTGACCTTCTTAATTTTGAGACTCTCTTCAAACAATTTACGATAAAACTCGTGAATGTCGGTCTCATCCTCATACTCTTCCTCAGATTGTTCTCTCCCATCTCCCCTTTCAATCTTCTCAATCTCACGGTTAGATTCGATTGTAGCAATCGAGGTAAAGGCCCTGAAATTTTGTTCATCTTCACCACCAGATGTCTCATTCTGAGAACTGGAATCTGACTCCTTGTCACTCATGGTTACGGCTAAAGCCTTACGTCGTTATTTACCCGAACTCCTCTTCAGATTAGGACATTCACTCTTAATGGGACCATACCCTTTGCACTCATGGCACGGACAGATTGAGATTTCTTAACGAGAGTCCTAGATGTATTTTTCTTATGTCTACCTCTCGAGAGTTTATTAGGGACCTCACCTTTCCGCTCCTGAGGCTTTCTCCTAATCCTCATCACATTCTAGAATTTTTTAACGAAATAAGCTATTTCGTCGTCCCCAAGAGTCTCAGTATCAATAGATTCGCTCTCCTCTTCTTCAATGGTGTTCATGGCGATAGATTTAACCTTTTAGGTTGTGAGACTGTGAATTTGTAAGTTTGAAGTGATCCTACGAGTTCTTCAATCTTAACAGCATCTAAGTTCTTACTTTCTTCTATCGCAGTGACCTTAGGTCTAAACCTCTCGGACAGGGATCTAAGAACTTTTCTAACTATTTTAGACTCTGGGGTCTTTTCACTTAAGTTAAAGCTAGAGTTAACTATGTTATTTAGATTCACATATAATTCATCGAACGATTGATCGTCCTTCATTCTAATCTCTTCAAACTTAGTGGTTAACATATGCAATTTAGAGTATTTAACAGTTTTAGTTTCCTCGTGTGTGGTTTCTAAGATATCCCAAACCTCTTTAACAGTTTCACACATCGAGACTCTCCTAAATTTCTCAGCAGACACAGTCATGAACAGGGCATGAATGCTACTATTCCAATTACACTCATCCAAATTAGTTTTGGTCCACAGTAAGATATCAGTGGGTGTGATTACACCAACAACAGTTGTTGTAGGTGGAGCTCACTCATTTTGAATGCTAATCCAAATGCGTTCATCCAAAGTCTTAAGAAAAACTCTCATTCGAACTTTTCAGTAGGTATAATTGTTTTTGTCAAAGAACGGAGGCATGGACAGTGACTGACTCATCTATAATTATAAAATAAGGGTCAGGAATTGATTTAAGACTCTGACACCAATTGAAAAACACATAGTTCGACCCTAAAAATACCTAGAGAGTGGTGAATAGGCATTATATGTGGAATTAAAATTGTTGATGTTGAAAACTGTATGAGCAAAATTCAAGTCAACTTCCAAGAAGAATATGACTTCTGATCCATTGTTAGTATCAACTTACTAGTAATTGGGCCGTTTCTTTCTATCTCTCTAGGAGATATTTGGAAAATGGATATTACAAGAAGATATGTCTTGTATAAAAGTCGTCCCCTCTCCTCTCATTTCCTCTCCCTTCCTCACTATTTCTCCTTTTATAGGAGAGAATGTACATCATTAATTAATTTCCTATCTTGTCACATGCAATTCCGAGCTGAGGAAATACACATGTGGAAAGATGTAATTGGCCACCGAGCTCGACTTGACAATCCTCATGATGAGTAAATCTTGTAGGTGGACCCCAATAATTAATGAATGTGTCTTGGAAATAGGATCTAATCATGATGACAGGAAGCTGATGTATATGCTGATGTAAGATTATCCCTTGTGGATTTTGGATTATTGATCTTGTCAGTGATCCTTAATCATGAAGATTCTCTTGCCATCTTAGATACGTTATCCACCCGAGTTGACCTCATACCGCCGAACTCCCGTTATCACGTACATGTCACGTGTAATAATCCGACATGAGCTAAGCTATTATTGGATAATCGAACTTATCTTTTATCGCATGTATTTAATCCGATTTAAATGACCTCGGAGCTTAGCTCATCAACAAAAATTATTAACGAATTAAATAGCAATAAGTTACTTTTTAATTCTTTTCTAGATGATTAAACATGCAAGTCGGTATTAATCCTATGTTTGAATACCGCAGTGTATATATTATAAACAGTAAATAAAGCAATAAATCAACACACGGAATGATCACGGAGAAACTCAATTGGGAAAAACTTCGGGCACTTTGCCAAACAATCCATTATAAACGATTCAACCAACTTATAGTCCATCAGATTAGACGACACGTACTATCTGATCTCCTGACTGCAATTTCTACAGCTCTTCGCGGATCTCGTGCTCCCCTACACCAATCTTTAGCTGCAATTCGCCAAAGCTCTTTGTGGAATTTGCTACCCTGCAACACTCCTAGCCTTGCGGAATCGTCTATCTCCCGTGGATCAACAAAGAACACCTTATTCTTCACAGATTGGAACTCCAGTCAACTTTCCTCGATCTTCAGAACTCTGACAGATGTGAAGGAAAGACAAGTTTGGTATTTGGATTATGTGAACGATGTTTTTCAAACAAAAACAATATCAATGGACAAAGATTGAAATACAAAATATGAAGAATATTTCATAGATGAAGCTCTCTCAATGTTCAACATTGTGAAAATACGTTATGAGGTGTTTTGGTATATATATGTAGGTTATAAAACGAATGAGTCGGGGAAAAAGCCTTTAAATCACGAAAAAAAAAATTCCAGCTAATCATGTCGCTCGAGCGAAGAAGGGGCGACAGTCAAGCGACGAAGGTTCTATTTTTTACGCTCGAGTCAATCCTTGGCGACAGTTTAGGGAAAATTCGCTCCGTATTTTCCCTCTTTTGCCATTCTCGAACCCTAGACCTAAAAACCTGAACTTTTCCTATTTGCACATTACTCGTCTTTTTGTACAAATTATAATTCAGTCCTTTTTGTTTACAGAATTGCCAATTACAGCATCAAAAACCTAACAAAAACCATACCCAATGATTGCAGTGGTTAAACGATAACACAAGATACATAATTATTAGTGTTGGGTTTATGGACACCACATATCTCCACACTGGTATGATATTGTCCACTTTGGGCCTAAGCCCTCATGGATTTGCTTTTGGGCTTTACCCCAAAAGGCCTCATACCAATGGAGATATTGTCCTACACTTATAAACCCATCATATTTCCCATGTCTAGCCGATGTGGGACTTCTTTTGCTCCCAACAATT
>CAIGRF010048101.1:7162-18970 GCA_903798235.1 Fraxinus ornus | reverse complement strand
CCTATATCCATATTAGATCCATTTAGTTAACGGATTATCGGATTCGGATCTTGATCGGGTTATCGGATTGAGACCCTAAATCCATCTCCCATTAATTTCGTCGGATTCGGATCGGATTTGGATCAAAATCCAATCCATTGACAGCCCTAGTTGTAGGAGCATTGCACAAACCGAATGGCATCCTACGGTAAGCAAATGTACCATAGGGGAAAGTAAAAATGATCTTTTCCTAATCATCGGGTCCTATCGAGATCTGATTATATCCAAAATATTCGCCAAGGAGCAGTAGTATGAGTGCCCTGCCAGTCTTTCCAACATCTGATAGATAAATGGAAGGAAAAAGTGATCTTTCCGAGTAGCAGCGTTGAGTTTACGATAATTAATGCAAACTTTCCATCCTATAACACTCCTAGTGCCAATTAATTCATTCTTTCCATTCTGCACTACCATAATTCCACCCTTCTTTGGCACGACCTGAACTGAGCTGATCTATATACTATTTGATATTAGGTAGATGATACTCGCATCTAGGAGTTTCAGTACCTCTGCTCTGATTACCTCTTTCATATTTAGATTAAGCCTTCCCTGACTATCTATACCCGATCAAAGATTCTCCTCCATGAGAATCTTATGCATGCATAGTGAATGGCTGATTCCTTTACAATCTGTAATGAACCATATGGTAGTATAGATGACTCTCCTAAGTAAGTGTATCGGAGATGGGGTGGTAGTTGCTTGAGTTCCAATTTAGGAGGCTGCTGAATGGATGGTAATGGCTTTGCAGGACTCGTTCCCAACTTCTCAAAATAGCCTTTATGCATGTATGGTGGATTGGTCTCCAAAACCTTTGTACATGCTTCGATCTCAAAGAGAATAAGTGTGAATAGATTGAGAGTGTGCAATACATGCCTCATATGCATCCGATAGGTTATGTAGTAGAAATGTAGCTTGGACCACCCTCTCGATCACATCTATCTGAATGCAGATATCTGACTCAGTAGGGAATTTCATGGCCTTGAAGTCATTGAAAGAAATCTGCTCTTCACCAAGTCTCAAAATAAATTGACCATTCTAATCATCAATAAAAGCTCTCCCTGTGGCTAAGAATGGTCGGCCCAATATGAGTAGAATATCATTGTTCTCGTCCATGTCGAGAATGAGAAAATCAGCTGGAAAGATGTATTTTTTCACTTTAATCAATACGTCTTCTATGATCCCTCGTGGATGAGTAAAGTATCAATAACCTAGTTGAAGAGTTACCGTAGTTGATTTAGCCTCTCCCAATCTGAGTATCCCAATCTGGGTCTTTTAACTTTGGAGGAAGCATTTGCTAGATACTGGCGCTACATTCCTTAGTCAACATCACCGTTTGGATAAGTACATCGGCAAATATGATGTTGATGTAGAGTTTCTTGAAGATCTCAAGAAATCTCGTGTACTGTTGATCGAATATTCGCTTTTTTAATCTCTGTGGAAATGGAATAGGAGGCTTGAAAGGATTGATATAAGTAGTTGCCCTAACTCGTGGTATACCTGAACTCTCCTTAGTAGATGCTTCTATTGTCTGTTCAATCTGTTCTACATGATCCTCATCTGAAGAAGGTATTGTTTCCTTACTCGTAACCGGCCTTTTTACATGAATATTTGATAATTACACCCCGATTCTTCTTGTTATTGCTTTTGCATGTTCCTTGGGGTTGATTTCTGTATTGCTGGGTAATGAACCCGATGCTCTGCCAGTTATAGAGAGTGCCATCTGCCCCATATGAGTTTTCAGGTTTTTAATAGCCACACTTTGATCTTAGAAAGTTGTTTCAATCTTTTTCATAAATTGATTATTAGCTTCCATGTATTGATTTGTTTTCTCCATAAATTTCCCGAACATTTCTTCCAACTGAAATTTCTTCTCATGCCGCTGAAACTGATCCTATGGCCTATTCTAATTCTATATGCCCAAGAGAGATTTTGGTGCTTCCTCCAACCTGGGTTGTAAGTATCTAAATGTGGATTATTTTATTGACATTGTCCCCATTGTACAAAAGCTACTTTTTCCATTCCTTATGCCAGAATAGGACAATCTTTTGTATTATGATCTGTTCCACACTCTTCGCAACTTGGCTTCTTAGCTTGTGCTGCATTGGCTGTCTGTGATATGTTTTCCACCTTATGAAATATTGAGTCTATCTTCGCAGATAAAGGTGAGTAAGTATCCACCTTGTATACACCTGGCGCTTTCTTTTGAACCACTCGCTTAGAAGCCCACATAACTGAAGTTGTAGCCATTGACTTGACTAACTTCAAAGCTCCGTCAATTGTCTTTATAGATAAGGACGCTAAACAAAGAATCTACAATGCTTTTGAATGATGGAAGCAATCCCGTATAGAAGTATTAGACCTGGAGTCCTTTGCTAATACTGTGATGAGGACACTTTCATACATTTTCTTGAACCTGTTCCAAGCTTTATCAAAAGATTTTGATTCACTTTGGCAGAAGATAGATATGTCATGCTTTGATTTTGTTATCTTGGCCGGTGAGAAGAATTTTATGCAAAACTTTTGGGCTAGATCATTCCACGTGCTGATACTGGCGATGAGTTGAGAATCTAACCACTCATGTGCTTTATCACATAAAGTGTGTGGAAACAGTCTTAGTTTAATAGTATCATCTGAAATACCCTGATATCGAAAATGTTGCCATCTCCAAGAATCGAGAGACGTGTGTGTGAGGATTTTCTCCAGCTCTGTCATAAAAATGATGTCCATTCTGGAATAAATGTATAACATTTATCTTTAGCAGGAAATTAGACTGCCCAAACGGAGGGTAGACGATGATGGATTGACTGTGAATGATCTGTGGTGTCATGAAGTCCCCAACAAGCATATTTCCCTCATCAACAACTTCCTCTTCATTTACTTGAATTACTTGGGTGTTTTGCTTGTAAACCATTTGCACTTGATGTTTTTGGTCTTTTTGTTGCGCTGTTCCTGCTTTTCTTAGCCTACGATGAAAGGTGAGTTCAATTTCTGGATCAGCTAGACTCAATTCACTGTCAAGCAACCTTCGCATACAATATCTAAAAAAGAAACAATAGTAGCACTTAGATAAGCAACATGAAATGAAATAAATAAATAACAAAAAATGTTCGAATTAGTGTCAAGGTAAATAAAATCAAACTAAACTCAATCCCCGGCAATGACGCTAAAAACTTGTTCACGAAAATATATTTCGAAATAAAATCACCGCAAGTATATGGTTCATTGACAAGTAATAAAGTAGATTTTGAGTCTAAGTATAGTCCCACAGAGACTAATTTAGTTCAATTTTAATTATCGCGACCTTAACCGAAACAAGAATAATGCGAAGGGATTGTTTGACACAAAATTTTAACTAAAACAAGTTACTTATACATTTAAAATTAAATTAACTAAATTAAATGAAAATTATGTTGAACGCAAGTTAATGCGTTTTAATGAATGACAAACATACGAGGATTCCGAATTCTCATGCAATAATCAGTTTTAACCCTAGTTTTACACGTTGACAACACGATTGAATTTGAAGAATCAATGTTCCTATTTTATTTAACAACCTCTCTCGATTACTGTTAAACCTACTTTTATATATGACCCAACTATATTTCTATGATGGATACAAACATATAAAAGTGCATGAATTTTTATGAACACTTAAAGATTCACGTAGAGTATAACAGTATATTTATAGCCCCTATCGGACCCTACAANCAATCCCGTATAGAAGTATTAGACCTGGAGTCCTTTGCTAATACTGTGATGAGGACACTTTCATACATTTTCTTGAACCTGTTCCAAGCTTTATCAAAAGATTTTGATTCACTTTGGCAGAAGATAGATATGTCATGCTTTGATTTTGTTATCTTGGCCGGTGAGAAGAATTTTATGCAAAACTTTTGGGCTAGATCATTCCACGTGCTGATACTGGCGATGAGTTGAGAATCTAACCACTCAGGTGCTTTATCACATAAAGTGTGTGGAAACAGTCTTAGTTTAATAGTATCATCAGAAATACCCTAATATCGAAAATGTTGCCATCTCCAAGAATCGAGAGACGTGTGTGTGAGGATTTTCTCCAGCTCTGTCATAAAAATGATGTCCATTCTGGAATAAATGTATAACATTGGTCTTTAGCAGGAAATTAGACTGCCCAAACGGAGGGTAGACGATGATGGATTGACTGTGAATGATCTGTGGTGTCATGAAATCCCCAACAAGCATATTTCCCTCATCAACAACTTCCTCTTCATTTACTTGAATTACTTGGGTGTTTTGCTTGTAAACCATTTGCACTTGATGTTTTTGGTCTTTTTGTTGCGCTGTTCCTGCTTTTCTTAGCCTACGATGAAAGGTGCATTCGATTTCTGGATCAGCTAGACTCAATTCACTGTCAAGCGACCTTCGCATACAATATCTAAAAAAGAAACAATAGTAGCACTTAGATAAGCAAAATGAATGAAATAAATAAATAACAAAAAATGTTCGAATTAGTGTCAAGGTAAATAAAATCAAACTAAACTCAATCCCCGGCAATGACGCTAAAAACTTGTTCACGAAAATATATTTCGAAATAAAATCACCGCAATTATATGGTTCGTTGACAAGTAATAAAGTAGATTTTGAGTCTAAGTATAGTCCCACAGAGACTAATTTAGTTCAATTTAAATTATCGCGACCTTAACCGAAACAAGAATAATGCGAAGGGATTGTTTGACACAAAATTTTAACTAAAACAAGTTACTTATACATTTATAAGTAAATTAACTAAATTAAATGAAAATTATGTTGAACGCAAGTTAATGAATGACAAACATACTAGGATTCCGAATTCTCATGCAATAATCAGTTTTAACCCTAGTTTTACACATTGACAACACAATTGAATTTGAAGAATCAATGTTCCTATTTTATTTAACAATCTCTCTCGATTACTGTTAAACCTACTTTTATATATGACTCAACTATAGTTCTATAATGGATGCGAACATATAAAAGTGTATGATTTTTTATGAACACTTAACGATTGACATAAGGTATAGCGGTATATTTTTATCCCCTATCGGACCCTATGACAATTTATATATGTTGAACCTATTTTCCTTCTTTCTAATGCATAAAATAGACTACCAAATTCACACAACTAACGTGCACAATAATTGTTGAGAAAAGAAAATCATATAAATTGTTCAATATCCAAAAACGTGTTTCAATGTCAAATATATAAAACTAAAGATTAAAACTCATATTACACGGTTCATCGTTCTCCTAGTACAAAGAAAACTAGTCTAGCATGTTATGGAGGAGAAAACAAAAGGAATATTGAAGAATCGACATCACACAATATAATTCTTGAATTGATTCTCGTCGGCTTCTTCTCGGCTCCAAAAGTCTCTTAGAATGGGTTGTTTTTTTGTTTTGGATGGATTTAAGGTTTTAAAAGGTGCCCCAAGATTCATATATATAAGAGTTGTTTTAAAATAAGGAAACCAAATTTTTTCCTCCGCGAAATGTTTATACGACCGCATAGCTCTTCAATGTTGAGCTCTTGAAATTCCTGCATGTTGCAATGCGACCACATGGATGAAAGGGTTATGCGATCATATAGCTGTTCATAAAATTTCATATTTTCATTTTAGTCCTTGCACTTCTTTTTCTCGTTCTTTGATCTCTTTTTCCACTTCTTATTCTTCCAAGATTTTATTCCTTTGCTCAATTGGTCTTTGACTCTTTCACATCCTTGTTTCTTCTTTTGGGTCATCTTTCGACTATTTGCACTTTGGTCCTTGAACTTTGATTTTCTTCCATTTTAGTTCCTTTTTCTGCTTCTTTTCCTAAAGCCCACCATGTTCATCAATGCTATCCTACAAAATACAATTTATTTAGAATTAAGTCATATTTCGATATAGTTACCAACAATTATCCATGTTTTGTGATCTAAAATAAAGAGTTTCTGAAACAAATTTTTTTGTTAATTGTATATACTGATGAATGGATTTGTATTTTATATCTTATGGATGTGTATACTGATGAATCGTTTTTGCATGAAGTCATAAAAAAAACACATAATTAGTTCAATGCCAAATGACTGAACTGAGAAACATCAACAAATGGAAAGAAGCAAGTCTATAAAAAAGAAATCAATTACACAAGCAACGTTGGACTGTTAAATCAGAGTAGGCCTCACATGGACTCATTACTATGCAACCTTGGACTTTTTAGGTCCAACAACATTTGACAGTAATTTTGCAAAAGGCCCAGTTATATTTCCAGCTAAATTTTAGTCAACCAATTTTTGATTTGGAGTGCCTATAGGACATCTCCAATACAACAATGTGAATTGTTATACAAATGATAAGCAAAACAAAAATAAAGAAAACATCTCGAATGAAAATGTGAATTGTACTAATTGAAGGCCACATGTATAAGGGAGAATAGGTATAAACGGGTGGACATAAATTATAAAAAATTACGTGGACGTCCTTTACCATTTTTCTTGTCACGTAAACATTTTAGGTGATATGACACTATGCTCTAAGATGTGGTTCTAGTGAATATGTGGAATAAGTGTATAGTAATAGTAAGTTCACGAAATGTATAGATAATAAATATATTTAACCAACTTATATTAAAATCTAAATTTTACCAAACATGCTCCATATCACAAATAAACATCCTTTTATCCTTCGTCTGCTGATGTTACAAGGACAATTCAAAATTTTCCAAAGTGTTTATGAATCGGAGCACTCGGGAGTTGATAGAATTTAACATTATTCCTTGTACAACCTGTCCATACTTTGTATCAAAATCAATGTACAAAGTAAATAAATCCGTTAGATGCACACTCAGAGTTGAAACATTATTTTTATAGAGTACCACATAAGGATGCTATGATACGATATGCATTTCACAACATTATTCAGGCTACCTTAGAGAATAACACGATACTTTAGAACATCTGATCTCAAGATGCAATGTTCACGAAAATAATTGTTTGTTTTAAATCACCGCAAATGTACAGTTCGTAACAAGTAATAAAGTGGAATTGAGAATTTCGGATATCGTTCCCATAGGGATTGATTTAATTTGATTCTAATTACCGAAACCTTAACCGAATCTATAGAGTTCGAGATGATTATAAAGATTTGTAACTAAACAAAGATTATATATGCAACTTAACTAAATTTTACCAACTAACTAAGTTCAATTAAACGTTCGAATGCAAGGTGAACGTTCCTTATGAATAACAAATGAGTACTAGGATCACGAATCCCCATGTAATGTTTGCTTTTCAATCTAGTTCTACAATATCGATAACATGTTGATAATTTGAAAAATCAATGATCCTAACCTATCAAACAATCTCTCTCGAGAATCATTGGACCTGTTCATGTAAACCACCCGACTATATCTCTATGACGAATGTAAAATTTACAAGAATGCATGTAGTTTTATTATCACTTAGAGATTCACGCAAAGAATAGAGTTATATCTTTATCACCTATCTGACCCTACGATGATTAATACCATGTCAAATCTATTCTCCTTATCTCAAATGCATGAAATAGATCACTACACTCACACAATCACATGCATAATAATTGTGGAAACAATAAGTGAATAAAAATCATTCAAACCTCAAAACATGTTTTAATTGTCAAATATTGCAAAACTAGAATTTAAAGTTTACACAGCAAGGTTCATCGATCTCCTTGCACAAGAATAACTAGCCTAGCATGGATAAAAAGAATAAAATATAAAAATAATGTAAGAGAAAACATCACTAAAAAACAATTATGCTTGAAAAATCGATAATCTTGATGTTGTTCTTTGAAATCCTTGCCTCCAAATCTTCTTCAAGATGTATTTTAGGTCTCTTCTATCTCATATGACGTCTCTCCCTTCATTCTGGACGTTTTTTTTACTTTTATACTTGACCTAGATTTGTTTCCTAACGTGGTTGAATGAGAAAAGGAAATCAGAAAATTCGCGACCAGAAACCTACCATGCGGCCGCATGGTTCACTCTACTTGGCCTCCTTTGGTCTCGGACTGGTGGGTGCGACTGCATGGAAGTTATACCATGCGGCCGCATGGTTATAATCTTTTTCCACCGGACAACTTTTAGTATTTTAATCATATCTTTCTCTCCCAATATCTGATTGAGGTGATTCAAAATGCTTTGAAAAGCTTACTCAAAGGGCTACAAATATTCCAAAATTTAAGTGTTCAAATTCAAATGTATTCTATTCCAAATATGGGTCTCAAACCAAGATTGAAAATTCGAAGCATAACGTTTTCTGCTGGAAGTTGATATATGATAATACTTCGATTATATTTCATCCATTTGGCTTCTTTTCTCATCCAATTGATGCCTAACACTCTCAAATCTTCTTTTTGAGATTGACACAACGTTTCAGTATTTGTACTTGAGTCCTCAAACTTTGATTGTGCTTCATTTTAGTCATTTTTCGCTTGGTTTTCTGAATTTTCACCACGTTCATCATTTTTAACCTACAAAACACAAATTACACATAATTAAGCCATATTAACATATTTATTGACAATTATCCATGTTTATGAACCAAAAAAGTGTGTAAAACACACTTATATCATGCAACTATTGGTTCCCAGATGTAGGGCATCTCGACCTTTTTTGAAATCGTCCCAACCTCCTACCCATGGCTGTCCGAGAGTTGCTTGAGTTTCAGGAGATAAATGGTTGTTGAGGTTGTTTGTAACATTGTCCAGCACAACTAAAAATACCTGTGAAGAAAATTAGATAGATTATATCACGAAAGGAGTCATGGATCGAATAAAGCAACAAACAAAAAACTTGTTTCTAAATCATGTCTTACGAGATTTATTTTTACTGCATCTGGAGGTTGCTCCTGATAAGTCAGCCATTTCCATAGATCTGGATTCTCCTAAAGGTATGTACAGGAACAGGCTTAGAAAACACACATGTAATCCCCTTAATGCAAAATGTGGCTGATCAAATGCATAAATTGTGATTTGAATATTGTAAACATATTCTACTCAGTGAAAAATTAAAATGGATGAGTACATACAATATTATGAACACAAAAGTAATTCTTTACTAAGGTAGGAACACGAGTATGAAGCATATGTGCCTATTATTCTTTAGATTAGTGAAATGTGAAAGTTGAACACTTGTCTCTGCACTAGAATCTCATATCTAACACAAGTGGGAAGGGTAACTAATGTTAGGTTTTAGTTGATTTTGTAATTGGCAAATTTTTTGAACAAAAGGACTTAAATTGATAGTGTAAAAGTTCAAGGAGTAATGTGCAATTTGTTTAAAAGTAGTTAAATAGGTCTAGGGTTTCAAGTTTGGAATAAGGAGGAAAACGACACGGATTTTCGCTAGACTGTCGCTAAGGGCTGGCTCGAACTGCAAAAATAGAAACTACGTCGCTAGACTATCGCCCCTCCTTCGCTCGAGCAACAGCTGCTCGACCGTCGCTCGAGCGAGACCCTCCTTCGCTCAAGTGACAGCCGCTCGACTGTCGCTGATCTCTCGCTGGAGCGACAGGGATATACGAGAATATTTTATTTCGCGTTTTAAATGCTTTTTTCAGCTTATCTGTTTTTTACCCTACCTATAAATATTCTAAAGCCATAGAACGATATTTCTTAAGGTTGAACATTGAGCAAACACTCTCCTGTCATATTCTCTTAATCTTTGGAGATTTCAACCTTAGTGTTTCTTTGATATACTACTCTTGGTGGCGAAAAACATAAGATTCCTAATCCAAATATCAAACCACTGCTTCCTATATATTTGTTAAAGTTGCTGAAGATCGAGGAAGGTAACTAGAGTTCCAGTTGGTGAAGAACGAGTTGTTCTTCGAGTTCCACATGAGATAAACGATTTCACAAAGTTAGGAATTGTTGTAGGAAGGCAGAATCCAGAAGAGTTATGGAAATTGCAGCTGAAATTGGTGCAGGAGTACAGAATTCAAGAGAGTTGTCAAAAATTGCAGTTATGAGATTAGTTAGTATGTGTAGCCGTCTAGTCTGGTGGACTGTAAGTCACAAATCATTTATAGTGAATTGTTGACTGGCAAAGTGCCCGGAGTTTTACCCAGTTGGGGTTTCTCCGTGATCATTCTTGTGTTTTTACTGCTTTAATTAATATTATATGAACTGCGGCATTTAAACATAAGATTAAATTGACTTGATTGACTACCTATCTAGAGATAATTAATTGGTAACTTGTTGCTAATTAATTAATAATTTTAATTCCACATAAAATACCTATTCACTCACTCTAGGTATTGTAAGGGTCGAANTTTAATTCCGCATAAAATACCTATTCACTACCCTCTAGGTATTGTTAGGGTTGAACTGCGTAAATTTCAACTAAGAACACACGTGCACATAGCTGGTGAGAGAGAGAGAGAGAAAGAGAGATATGACGTATCTGATAAGATACTTTGGTAACCGAATTGCCTAAAACTCCATACATACAGTGATCATATATAATATGCTGCTTGTGTTTAGAAGAAATTTCAGCACAAGAAATAGTTGAAAAGCTCATCTTTCTTCTAACCTGATTATTCTTTAAAGGTCCTATCTCATTGCGGATGAGGGTCCGGATTTACATGAAGGCTCCACATTCTGATCAGATATGGTTTGGTTTCACAACCATGCCAAATATTGAATTTACTAGTATTTTGATGGGACCACAAAAATTACAAGTGGGTGTGTTGCTTTCTTCTTGATCAGTAGATTCAAGATGAGATTATTTATTTATTACATTTACACATTTTCAACTTTATGCTATTTGTTGTTATGATAGTGTCCAGCAGTTGATGTACACCTGTTCATTTACCAGATTCTTCTCTGGAAAGGACTTAGCTATATATTTTCAGTAGACGGTTCCAAAACTGTATATGAGCCTAAGCTGATGTTGACTATACATTATGATGAAGGGTCAAAGTCTATAATTGGTAAAAGTTTGAGGACATTGATTCTATAATTTTTCTTGCAGGCAGCAATTCTTTGGATGTTAGCAGAGAAGGATGACTAGGTCCCAAGGAAAGTCACTCCATATAGGTGGTATAATCAAGATTATGCTGGTAGCTCTAGCGCAAAAACAAGAGGCACCCAGTTTCCATTCTATGGATGATAAATCAAAGAATGCTGGTTATGCTACAGAACCACAAGTCAATCCATGGACTGATACCGGGTTGGAAACACTGTAACTAGAACGTAGATCAATCTTGTATGCATTATTACCAATTCATTGAAGAACTTTGAAAGGTCCATCAGCCTTAAGATGGAGTTTGCATACTTTTCTTGAGGGAACCATTCATTCCGAAGATGAACCAAACTAAATCACTTTCCCTGAATTCAACACGTTGGCGATGCTTTTTTGTAGTTTTCATGGACTACTCATTTTTTTTTGTAATAGTGTTCTAAAAAACTCGTCTAGGGGCGAGGCTTGGGCGAAACGCCATGCCTTGGCAATGAGCGTCTAGTGGGGTTTTATTAATTTTTTTTTCTTTTTTTAAAAGCTTTTTATTTGATTTTAATTTCAAGTTTTTGAATGATTTTATCTGTACAAAGTCAAAAATGAAAACATGTTAAAAAATTTCAAGTAGGACTTATCTAGTTGAAAGTTGAAACTATGAAAAATAGTTTAATTTTTGTATTTCGAAAACTTGAAATTGTATAATTGACTAATCGTAGGAATTATTAAGTAAATATAGTATTTTATAATTTTAGATATTTGGTATATATTATTTTAATT
>CAIGRF010048100.1:0-11794 GCA_903798235.1 Fraxinus ornus | reverse complement strand
CGTAAATGAGTTTGACTGTAACGACCCAGATCCCACTTACGGGCTGTCTCAACCGTTAGATCGACGACGTACTGTCCCCACTGTACCAACATGGGTCTTTTCAGCATACTTTGTCCTCACTCGCACGCTCCCCAAGAAAACCTCCAAGGGGGTCACCCATCATGGAATTGTTCCAGGTCAAGCACGCTTAACTGTAGAGTTTCCAACGATGGACTGTCGGAAAAGAAGGTCCAACTTATGGTATGAGTAGTACCTATCAAATCTTTTTAAGCTTTCCTGGTCTGGGTATTACAATTAGAAACTAAAGCATGCTATTCAGCAACCATTGCTGTAATCAAATCAGGGTGTTTAGATGCCTCAGTATAGATTCTATGCTCAAAAACTGTGGACAATGCCAAAGTATAACTTTTATGAGTGGGAGACAGCAGCTCATAACCAAATAATCCTCAATGGGATATTGATTACCAGACTCAGAATCTCCCTTCATGAAATTTGAATGAGGTGTAGGCAACTGAGACATAAAGCCACAATGATAGTCTTGCAAATATGAAAGGGCTCTTTTTGGTCTAGTAGATTTTCTTGTAGTTATAATCTAAGGTAAAGAATGATCTGCCGATGAAGTTTTGTTGGATTCTACATATGAAGGATGAGATGCAACAGGAGAGGATGAAGTTGGACTTTGAGGATTTAGATGATCTGATATGTTTGAGGTGTTTGAAACATAAATGGAAGGAAACTCATCAATGTTTGAAAGAGAGTTTATAGGAAACAAAACAGAAGTAGGGTGATTAATAGCATCAGATTTGGATAAAGAAGCAAGAAGAGTAGGATGATGGAAAGGAAAAATGCATTCAAAAAATGACACATCTCTGGACACAAAAATAGCTTTGGTTTTGAGATTGAGAAGTTTATAGGCTTTCATTCCAAATGGATAGCCAATGAAGATGTAGGGGACTACTCTGGGATCGAATTTGGTTCTATTTCTTTTTAAGGTGGAGGCATAGCAAAGACACCCAAAAACCTTGAAATTATTATAAGAGAGAGTATTATTGAACATCATTTCATAAGGAGATTTGTCATAAAGCAATTTGGTAGGTGTTCTATTTATACTACAGGTGGCAGTTAGGATACAATCTCCCCAAAAATGGGTAGGTAAATTTGCTTGGAATTTAAGGGCTCTAGCAATGTTAAGTAGGTGTTGGTGTTTCCTTTCAACCACACCATTTTGTTGTAGTGTTTCAACACAACTAAGCTGATGAACTATCCCTTTAGAAAGGTAAAAATCAGTCATTTGAAACTCTAGACCATTATCTGATCTGATAGTCCTAATATTACACTGAAAATGTGTCTGAATGAGATTGTAAAATGATTGAATGAAGATTCTAGTCTGAGATTTGTCCCTCATAAGGTAGGTCCATATCATTCTACTATAGTCATCAACAATGGTCAGAAAATATTTTGAACCATCTAGAGAAGGGACTGAATAAGGCCCCCAAATGTCACAATGAATGATCTCAAATATTTGTGAGGCTTTAATGTCACTGTTTAGGAAAGGTAATCTGTGTTGTTTGGCTAAAGATAAGATAGTACAATGTCTCTCTTTATTGATCTCAATTAGGAATAGATTTGTGTAAAAGAGAAAGTTTGGAAGCAAGTAAATGTCCTAATCGACAATGCCAAATATCAATATTCATTTTGACATTAGTGCCATCAATGGTATTACAAACTGGAACAGATTTATTACATTCAAAAGGAAAACTAGGATTAAAGACAGCATTAGGAATAGCAGCAGACTTTCTGATGTTGAATTTATTAGAAGCAGATTTGAGTTGATAGTGGTGTGAGGGTTGAACAATGGTTTGAGACTAAGGCTGTTGGAAATGGTATAGTCCATGCTCAAGTTTGCCTACCCCAATCATCCTCCACGTTGAAAGATCCTGGACAAAGCAAGAATTATGGAAAAACATCAGACGGCAATTATGTTCAAGTGTCAACTTGCTAACTGATATTAAATTGAATTTAAAGGATGGCACAACAAGCACATTGCTCAAGCATAAAGTAGGGGTCAACTTCACTTTTCCAATGTGAGTAACAGCCACATTGTCACCATTAGGTAACTTCACAGAAGTACCAACAACAGCAGTTACAACCTCCAAATGCTTAACTGAAAACACCATGTGTTCTGAAGCACCAGTATCTATGATCCATCTATTTGCGATTGATGAGTAATTTATCTGAATCTGATTACCTGAGAAAGCAAATGAATCGGGATCAACGGGAAAAGGTGAGGACATATCCTAAGACTGCTGATTCTTAGTAATTTGGCTTTGCAACTGAGGCATCCGCATAGATAATATCTGTTGACACTGATTTGGAGTGATAGTAAGCTATGAAAGGGAATTTAGTATCCCTGAGGCATCATTGTTAAGTACTTGACTAACGGCATTAACCACCGGAGGCTTTCCTTTGTTAACTTTGTGATTAAGAGGATAACCAATCATTTTATAACATTTGCCATTTATATGCCCAAGCATACCTGCATCGTGTATTGCATGTCTATTTGCAACTATCTACTTTTGCCTTTCATCCTGTAAAACAAGTGCAAAACCTTATTGAAGGAAAGCAATGGATCCATCAGTAGGATCTGACCTCTAACACCAGCAAAGTGCTCATCTAAACCCATGAGGAACTGCATAATATGATCCTCACGTTTGTAATATGTATTATCGGCACCTGGTCTATAATTCTCCAATTCCTCCCAAAGTCCTTTAAGTCTATTAAAATAAGAGTTAACAGAGTTATTTGCCTGAGGGACCGAAGCAATTTGTTTCTTCAATTCATAGATCCGATGACCATTTCCCTGACTATATCTATCACGAAGTTCAATCCATATATTCCTAGCTGAATCCTTGTGCATCACGCTTGGATAAAGCTCCTTAGGAATGGAATTAATGATCCAAGAGGAAACCACATGGTTGCACCTCCTCCAAGCAGAATACAGAGGATCATCGTGAGAAGGTTTAGTAATAGATCTATCAATGAAACCTTCTTTATTTTTGACGCTAAGCGACATGGTTGTTGCTCAACTCCATGTCGCATAATTCTCTTCAGTGAGAGTGACTGAAATCAATTGCATTCCAGTGTTATCTCCATAGTGAAGATAGTAGGGACTGCTTGGATCATTCATCAATCGATTAACCAGAGAAATCATATCTCCTCCAGCTGCATCTTCAGTTGATGATTCAATGAATGAATTCACTTGTTCGAACTGGCTTTGAACCTCCGACTCAACACTAGACTCCTTCGCCATCGCAGAGAGAAGCTTTAGTGCTCTGATACCATGTTGAAATGCAAGAGAATACTCTAGATTGATAGGAGAGAAATGGCGGGAAAATCTGATTCAATTTTGCCAAAATGAAAATATGAACTTATAGTGAAGGAAGGTTTCCTATTTATACAAAAATTAACTAACATAACAGATTGGAACATGATGAAAATGACATAAATAACCCTTTGCTATTTTAACACTTCAACATGAGTGATGATTTTTCCAACTCATCGTATCCTTCAAGCCCTTCTTCAATCTCTTCAAGATCAAATACTGTTCCAGACGATCTCCTAGTGTAATGTTTGCCCATCATTTTCTTCTTACTATATAACATTAAATGAAGTTTCACAAGCATTTTACCGCATTTCATTCTAAGGGTTGAAGGGAGATACGCAGTAAAGTGTTCGTAACAACCATGGTACTCTTTTCCAATGATCTTATATGAGGAATCCCATGGTTAGCCGTCGACTATGACTATTGTCCACATGATTTATATTTTATTTGAACAGTTGCACATATTATCTTTTCAAAGTTCTTAATAGCCCATAGGTATTTCGATGGACACTTTCTTTGCAGTTTAGTCTCTTCTCAGTTACTTAGAAACGAAAGCCAATTATTCAGGTACAAGATACTATCACACCATCTTGATATAACAAATTATTTTCTTATAGAAATAATGTTATATTACAACCCAAATACAAGGGTTAGGTTATAATTAACATGTAATCAAACAGCCTTTTGACATGAATAAAAAATTTAAACAACAATTTTTCGACCATATAGTATATTTTGCTATGATAAAATAATATTGGGTTTTAGACGTGTATAATTATATCGATACACTTGGGTTATCTCCCATATAGTATATTTTGCTATGATAAAATAATAATTTATAATAAATAAATTGTGATTTTATTTATTTATTGAGCACGCGAATTAAAGTATTTATGATCACTTGTAATAATATAAGTTGGGTACTTACGTTGAGATGTATGGCAAACTTATATTTTGATCATAAATAAATTTTTTACAACCAATATATAAGGGTCGGCACCTTGTACTGGAAAGTTATAGTGTTGATCGATTCATTATTTGGGTTTGTGATTTGTCCTTATCACATTAATAGTTAAAGGTGACACGGTACACTGGGGGTTTATTGAACGGACCACGTTTCAAGTTTAATTTTATAGCATGACCGTGCAAATAATTAAATTTCACTTGATTGTTGTGTACTTTATCTAAATCATTGACATGATTATGTATATATTTTTGCGATTTTATTGGTTCTTTGATTCACCAATGGATGAGATCAATTTGATTGATCAAATATTTCGATAAATTGGGAACTTGAGAATGAGCGAAGTAGAGAATATGAATTCGTGTTGGAAATTGTCGCCTAAAAAATGGGTAGAGTGACTATTTAAGTACTTTCTGTTGAATAGATAAAATATGGATTTAGTATTTAGCGACGGGTAATTTCGACATATGTGATTAGTTAACAAGACCATTGAAGAAAATGGCATTTAAGTTAGTGGGAATAATTAGAGGGTCAAAACAGTCATTTATGCTCATACCTAATTATCGAATTTCGGACGGAGATAAAATATATATACGGTAGGTCAAAGGAAAGTATTATAGATTTATTGGCTTTTATAGTCGACTAGATATGAAAATAGATGCATTCTTCATTTTAGCCTTCGTAGATATTATAATTGATAATAAAGCAAACGATGCCAATGATCTGATTCTATTTAGAAAATACAAAGCAGTTAGAAAATCATAGAATTATTAACATGGATCAACTATTAACATGCCAGCACAAATGCACAACTACTATGACAAAGTNTCTATTTAGAAAATACAAAGCAGATAGAAAATCATAGAATTATTAACATGGATCAACTATTAACATGCCAGCACAAATGCACAACTACTATGACAAAGTTTTTCTTCTGTGAGTTAGTTGAGTGCTAATGCGGAGACCGATGCATATAATATACCAGGTAGATTGAAGCATAAAAGGAGGTACTAGCATTAAAACCCATATCCAAAATTGGGATAAAATCATAATTTGATATACATCTAACATCGTTTAAGAAGTAAACAGCATATATAGGAAACTGAAATCCACCATCAAGTTCTTATTTTTGGAAAATTTACATATGCGTTGCCGTTGTAATGCTATCAAAATTTCTACTTTCAATAGCGTACACAATATTACTTGCAACCAAAGAAACTACCCAAGAAAAATGACAGCAGCATTGAAAATTGACGTGGATACATATGGAAGGTGATTAGCACTCCACTCCACATTGTTTCAGTATAGGGCCAGTTTGTTTGGGCAAGAAAGGATCAATTCGAACCCAAACAAGTGAAAAGATTGAAGCTAGAAGAATTGACCAGAGAACCACAATTGTAGGAGTCCTGTTTTGCCTTCCCATCAACCCCTTGAGGAAAGGATAGAGGTGAACAATAACCCAAAAGGCAAAAAATAACTTTCCAAAGAGAGGACCCCACGAACCATATCCATTGTTAATGGCATCAGACACTCCTGCTACCACACCAACCATATTTAGGATTATCAGAGTGGTTGGTGGAATGAGAAGGGTCGTCCATTTGAAGAGGTAGAGCTCCCCAAATTCCGCATCATCAGCAGCTTTTGCTGTTACAGTAAAGTTTGTGTCAACACCAGCAAGGACCTTGAGAAGACCTTGGAAGACTGCAAAAAGATGTGCTGAGACACCACCAATGACCCAGAATTGCTCATTGCGCCACCAGTCCTCAATGCTTACACCACTCCATCGAAGCTCAAGCACACCCGTCACTATGATGGAGAGGAAAAGAGCCATAAACCATATGCTTGCCAGGTTGTTTAGCTGCACAAGACAATAGATTCTGATTAGAAATGCACTTATTAATCTTACGATTCAACTAACACTGTATCTTAGGACACATTCTCTCTTTTTGTGTTTCTAGGGTAATAGTTAGGCATCAATAATACTTACTGTTGGAACGATGAACTTTCCAGTAAGAAGGCACACAGCCGGAAGGGTGCAATAGGCTATCAGAGCAATGGAAGTGAATGGGTACACAATGGTGTTAATATAAGCAAGTCTCTCTAGCAATTTTAGCTTTCCTCCATAACCATACCAAAGTGGACAATGACGACTTAGGAAGATTTCGACAGAACCAAGAGCCCATCTCAGGACTTGGTGCAACCTATCTGATAGATTGATTGGAGCTGATCCCTTGAAACAAGGTCGCTTGGGTGTGCAGTACACTGACCTCCATCCTCTACAATGCATCTTGAAGCCTGTCAAAATATCTTCAGTAATTGAACCGTAAATCCATCCAATCTGTGAATAAAAAAGTGTCCATGAGAGGTTGCTTTCTGATGAGAAACAATTTCAATTGTACTTAAAACTAATATCAAGTTTCAATCTTATTTTATTTCAACTTTTTATCAATTCAGATTGTTGTCAACTAATCAGAAAGAGGCTAAAGACTTTGCACTTCACGAAAGGCCGAGTGTTAATACTAACCTCTTTGCCCCATTCAGTTTTCTCTTCATATCCACAACTAATAACATGAATGGCTTCTTTGATAAGAGAACCGGGGTTAGTTCCCTCAGGGAGACCACCATCTTCCATGAGAGTGGAAGTAATGAAAACTGGTGACATTCCAAACCGTTTTTCAAAGTTCTTTTGGGACATGAGTGATGATTTTTCCAACTCATCATATCCTTCAAGCCCTTCTTCAATCTCTTCAAGATCAAATGCTGTTCCAGACGATCTCCTGGTGTAATGTTTGCCCATCATTTTCTTCTTACTATATAATCCACCAAGGCCAAGCATAGCCTTGAATCCTTTTTTCTTAGCCTTTGACTTCTTCCTAGAACCACCGCAACAGCAGCAGCACCACTTTGGCCAGCAGTCACAAGTCATTTTAGGCCGCTTCTCAGACACTGGTGGATCATAACCATACAATGCCTGCCTGTTGAAAACACACCCAGTGCCAACATATACAGGCCCTTGGATACCATCTAGGCCTTTCATGTTGATCTGTTACCAAAAAAGGCAATTCCACAATTTTCAGATTTAACAGCTAAATACTTATCCTACATTAGGTTCATACGATATATTTCGTTGCCACTAGAAATTTAAAAAGTAGGGGATGCATGCCAGAAGACGAAATGGAGAGAAATTCAACTCACATCAAAGAATACAACATTGCGATTAGCATATCTATCATGACGATCAATACCATCAAATCTCTGTGGAAATTGGACATAGCAGAGCTTCTTTCCGATTTGGGGATCCATAAGAAAGCACATCGCTTCCTTCATAGCCTTGCTGTTGTTAACGTAATGATCACAATCCAGATTTAACATGAAAGGTGCATTAGTGAGTACTGCTGAAACTCGAACCTGTGAATCAAATATTTAGAAAGTCCCAAGTGTCAGCATCACTAAATCAATCTTTCAGACCCACAAGAAAGACAGAATGTTAACTTAGCAGCTACCTACCAGTGCATTCTCGGCACCAGCTTTCTTATGGTGCTGATAGCCAGGTCGCTTTTCACGTGAAACATATACTAGCCGTGGTAGTTCCTTACCTTCAACGTCTAGTGCACCTTCACTTCCCAAATACACCTACAATGTCAGAAACAGTTGTTTAATCATTGATATAGCTGAACTTGTTAAATCAGCAATCGACTCTCTAGAAGGCAATTAGGGACTTAGAGAATCATTGTCAAAAGGTTCGCTGTCCTAGTTTTGATTAATTAACCTGAATCATTCCCGGGTGATCACGAGTGTTGTTCCCAGGCCATGCAGTCCCATCCTGCATTACCCATCCTTCTTCTGGTTTCTTTTGTGCTTTAGCCACTAAAGCATTAATTCTTACTTTGAACTCTTCGTATTCCCTCTGCAATTCATAAACATTGTATAAGAATGACTTTAATTCCACTAAATTCACCAAAAATAGCAGAAGAAAGGAGTTTATCTTATTTACCTTCATGGCCCTACGATCCTTCACGAAAGTAGGCTGAACCTTATCTTTTAAGTAATCAATTTTCTCAGAGAAGTAGTACTCTGGAGCCCGAGGTTCAATGCTATATGTTTGGCAAAATGGCACCCACCTCCTAGCAAACTCAGCTGTTTCAGCCAATGCATCAAACAGAAGCATCGAGGCTCCATCATCCGACACATAGCAAGTCACCTTTTCGACTGGATAATCTACTGCCAAGATTGAAAGGACTGTGTTTGCAGTAATAATGGGAGGTTCCTTAAGAGGATCAACAGTACTAACAAAGACATCAACCGGGAGAAGCCGGTTAGGCTCACCCTCACGCTCAAACCTCAAGGACAAACGATCAAGATAAGTTTCACGGTTTATGGGAAACCATTTGGGAAATTGATCAAGTATCCAGGACAATCCAAACCATATTTCACATATCACGGAGATAATCCATAAGGGATAGGCATCATATGCTGGGGTTAAGATTCTAAAATGGAAAAAGAAACACAGGATGATTAAACGAATGACGATTACTATGCGATAGGGATTGATTAGGCTTGAAGGAATCGGGACTTTTCGCCAGAGAGGCTGCCGAGCTTCAGCAATACTGAGGAAAAACAGGAAAGTATACCATCAGCTATGAATGGTCAAAACATTTAAGCATTACCCCCATAACTCGAAAAATCAAGAAAATACAAAACTGAGAAAATGAAAATCTTACAGATAATCATCGTCGTCTTGATCATTTCCTCCATCATCTGCTTTTGTAACAAGACCTCTCTTCTCTTGCCTAGTTTTCCATTTTTCAACTCTTTCCTTCCATTCTTCATTGTTGTAAATTTCTTTTTCACCGTCAAAATCCTTTCCTTCAACTATACGGATGCAATATGGCAATCAGTGTCAGTTATACAAGAAAATACTTGCAGGGAAACTCATAAATATTTGGTATAATATTTGATTACCACTTCCTGCAACAGAAGGAATGGCAGCTCCACTGGTATGAATTTGGTGCTGATCATTGTCCCTTTGTTCCTGCCAAAGATAATTTTGAATTTCTTTCGTTTAATAGAATGGTATATTCTCTTTGGAACAATATATCAAACCCTTGGGCAGATTTAAGATCTAAGATACAAAAGTGTGCAATTTGCTATTGGCTAAATATATTAACTCCAAAATTTTCAATGACTATATTACATTTTAATTGCACGAAAAGTTTATAACTTTTACACATTATCACATTTATGCTTCAAACTTTTTTCTTCATATTCTTATTCTCAAATATACATAAATTGTTCTTGATCATGATTTATCTTCAAAAATTCTTAAGTTGGAGTAAAAAGATTCATTTGTCCATTATACTTATAAATAAGTAAAATAAATAATAATGTAAAAATACGATTAAATATTTGAACCTCATTTTACGTTAACAATATTTTTGGACTAAAATCATGATTAATGATAAAATTTTCTAATCAATGAAATGTTAAAAATAAGAATGTGATGAAAAAAAGATAAATATAAATGTGACAATGAATAAAGGTTAATGAGATTTAATTTAGTTAAAATGTAGCGTATTTATAAAAAAATGTCGTGTAAATCTAAATACCTTTTGTTATTATATAATTCTATTACCCCTATGTTTGGTATAAATTAAAATTCGGATTTAATTTAATTTAAAGTAAAAAAATTAATTTTTAACCACATATTTTATGAGATCTACTACTTTTCAATCACATATTTTATCAACATTTATTAAAATCTAATAAGAAAATCGATTTAAACCCCCCACAAAACAGAGGCTAAATTTAAAAAGCAATTCTCAATATGTCACTCCAAAATAAGTTTGGTCTAAGTTGTTAAAAATAAGAAAAAATCATTAAATCATGTATTAAAAAAATCATCATGTTTCTTTTGACTACTTCAAGACAATAATGTAAAATAAAACTAAAAAATAACATTTTTCAAATTCAAAGTTAGTATTGTGTGTATTTTTAGGACTCATGGTAATTTATATAATATTGTATAAATCTATGTTTGGTTTAGCTAAAAAAGTTGATAAAATTTAAATTAAAGTCAATAATTAATTTTAATCTTTCATTTCACGTTATCCACAACTTTTCAACTACGTATCAACTTTTATCAATATTTACTAAAAATTTGATTTTTAGTAAAACCAAATAGTGACTAAATTATAAGATGTGACATTGAACTATATAAAATTTTGCAGCATGAATTGGATCACTCTTAGACAACAAGAAGACGAGTTGGCTAGAGGTATATTTACCTTCTTGAGTTGAAATTCATCTTCAAAATCGTCGTCAAAATTATCTTCTTCATCCCCTACAACTCTAGGACAACCTATGAAATCAAAATCAAACCTCTCATAAATTTTGTCAAAGAAAAAATATTTGTCCAAGAAATTAATGTATCTTAAAAATAGAGACATCATCATCATTATTATTAGACCTTTGTGACGCTTGTATCGAGTGTGGCACTGAGGGCAACTCTGGTTGCCTTCACTTCTCTCATACTCATAACATGCCTTACAAACGGGATATCCACACTCATAACATGCCACAAAAAGCAAACCATTGTCCTTGAACCCGATCTCGTCGCCACAAATCCGACATATTTTGTTGTTCGTAGATTCACGTGTTGGAAGTCGACCATCCTGTCAACAAAATCCAAGTTCAACTAGTTAGACACCACTCGCAGAGTACAATCAAGCAATATTTCATTCTCAATATTATAACTATACAAATCTAGTGAATAGTCAAGTAAGCATCAATCGGAGGGGCTAAAATAGCCTATATCCGTTGTCGCAAAACAAGTGCACACTAAGAATCTACTAAGAGAATACTTAAGAAAGATATGAAATACGATATCAAGTAATTAATGAAAAATGGTAGAATCGATTATAAAGAGTACAAAGTTTTTCTCACATTTCACTCTTTTTTAAACTCCCAAAGCCACTCCCTACTAAATTTTTTATAAGTATACAGTATGATTGGGTTCTGCACAGTCGAAGATACATGATACAAAAATAATAATGTGATACATGTACATAATAAGTTTTAAAAGTATATATTCATCCAAATTCAAACAAAAACGAAAAAAGAGAACACGAGAATTTACGTATATACTTACTTCATCAACGCCATGCAAAGCATTGAGTTGGTTGCGTGCATGAGAACCAGCAACAAGGTCACCAGCCATGGTGTAGGAAGCCATGGCAAGAGAAGCAAAATAAAATGAAGATAAAGAAGAAAGAAAGGCTGCTGAGCGAATTGAAGAGATGGGAAACAAGGGATTTATGTACAAATGGAGAAGAGATTCTAGATTGGTGAGAAGAGGGACAGCTCGCTTGTTCTTTTTGCTACGTAAGACCTTGTTTGGCTAAGCTTCTAAGTTTTTATTTATATATTTTTTTTTTTTGGCGGGGGGGGGG
>CAIGRF010048078.1:6129-19185 GCA_903798235.1 Fraxinus ornus | reverse complement strand
CTTGACCCGTTTCCAATCGAATTAGGTTAGTAATTCGTCAAAAATGTACAAACCCGAAATTATCATGAAATCATTTTTTCCCTTTGCAATCCCACTTCATCATAAACTCTAACTCTTTATGCACTTCATCACAAGGTTTCCCAATAAAAGAAATGACTATTACTACGAAAAATTTCGACATGAAGATGCCTAATTTACCAATACTATGTGCTCCAGAATCTTGCGAGGTGAAATGGATTTAGTTGGAAAATTCCAGTGAAATAATGAGATCATCAATATATAAAAAGAAAGCATACAATCAAACATCTCCCCATAAGCAAATATAAAAATTGCCTGCTCTAAAGGGAACAATATGGAAAAAGAAATGATAAAATATCATCCATTAATGGATATTTTTACTTCCAAGGAAAAAAAATTATCCATACATATTTGATAACCAAATATTACAACTTCAAGCTTAGCCAAAAATGCTCTAAATATTATCTCAAGAGGACTAAAACATAGATCTATCAGGCATGCATGTAAATTTGTTTACATAAACTAAACATGTTTTCATACACCAACAAAGAAAAGGATAAAGCGCAAAGTCCATATCAAGATTTTATACACGCTATAAATTATAAATAGTGCTTACCAAAGGCAGATGACCAGTTGAAATTTCAAGACGGAATTGTATCAATGTTCAAAACGAAAACTTCCTTGTCTAGTTATGGTCATTAATAGAAAATATCTAACCAAAATCCCATTGCAGAACAGATAGATTTCTCCATCAACAGAAAATTTGCATTTTGGTAAAATGTTGAATCCTGAAAATTCCTTTTCAATTTGCCAAGCCAGTCCTTTTGCACATGGGGCAGGTATTTTTCTGCATGAGCCACTTCTTGATGCAGTCATGGTGAAATTTGTGGCAACAGTCCAGTTCCCCGATATCCTGACCCTCGATGTATTCATCCTGTATTAAATAAAAAAGTAATGAATTTTAAATTATACATACAAGCAAGATAATAATTATGACATTAAGAATTGAGGCTTTTGTGTCGACATATTACGCATTTCTTACCAAACATATACCGCAGATGTCCTCCTCTTTTGGAGAAGATGATAGGAAAGTAATGTGCCGGTACCATTTTATGCGCCAGAAAATTTCCGCCTCGCTTAATCCAGTGCTAACATTTCCAATTTGCTCTTCGAGGGCCAATAATTCCTGTAGTACAAACCACAGGAAAGTTTCATTATAACAATTGAAAACGTACTAAGAGCATGTTTCGTTGTGCTTAAAAGTAAAACTTACTTTCAATTATTTTGCCAAACATGATTTTCAAAGTTACTTCTTTTACTAATAAAACTTGGAATTTTAGAAACTAAGTTCTTACTTTCTAGAAAATTAACATTTTAAGATTATCTCCAAGAGGCTCTCTAAATACAAAATGCTTTTATTTTAAAGAGCTATTACTTTAAAGTATGCTCCAATAGACTCTCTATTTTAACTTTTTAAAATAGAGAGTGGGTTTGACTCTCCAAATCTAAAGAGCCTCACTCATTCTCTATTCTCAATGTACAATGATTGCATTTAAGAAGTCACAAATTTCAATATTTTATTTCTTAAAATATTCAAAACACGTCTAAATTGACTGGTCATTAACGTATAAAAAAATTATGTTAAATAAAATATGAGAAGAAATTAATACATGTTTCTTGAGAAAAGCAAATGAAGAGCTAAAATAGAAAGCATTATTGGAGTGCATAAAATTTTTGGCTCTTTAAATTTATAGATGCTCTCTATAATGCATAAGATGCACTTTATAAATTGAGAGTCTCTTAGAGATGTTGTAAGCACAAACAAACATGCTCAGTTCAGTCATTGACTGGTACCTCATAAGACATATCATCTACATCAAGCTCCATATCTTCATTCATGTCATAATCTTCTTCCTCGTAATGATCCTCTTCGAATGTTGAATTATCAACATTTACACGCACAACCTCATCTCTTGCTTCTTCCTCCTGAAAAATTAATGTAGGGTTTCTCAAATCCTGGAAAGCTGTCATTATTAATATATCAGATTAGAGAAAAACCAGACACCTGTGAAGGATGCTCAGTTGCATCAAGATCCGTATCTATCTCTGCATATACATCGTCTTCCTCCTGAACCATTTTTAACTATCAATTGTCATATATGGAATAGAAAGGATGTATGCGATATATAAAATGAGGAAAATACATGAAAACAGAAGAGGACCTATCTGACAGGTATATTATTAATGCCTTATTAATGACTTTCTTTACGAAATATGTATCTTGATCCCATGTTTGATGTTCCCACAAAAGAGACATGCCTGAGATGCTATTTTGGATAGAATTTTTATTTCTATTTGTTGGCACAATGCTTTAGAAATTTTCAATTCCGAAAAACGTAAAACGGTGTTGTCTCTTTCTATTAGAAGCTACATAATCCAGCCAGTGACCATGTAAATGAGGAGATGCAAAGAGGTATATTTGCAAGCTATTCCAGCTTTTTTTATTAAATGGCGTAACCTCCACCCTGAATGAGTTTCCTTCATTATATACTACCAATTCGAACTTAATTATATCACATTAACGTCTGTTGTCCTCGCCTGGATAAACACTAAGTGCAAATTTGGAAAGCAGAACATGACAAGTTTAGACAAGCGTAATGAATAAGATTTTAGCTTATTTTCTTCACCACTACAGTATTAAATAAATGCATGAGAAAACATACTAACCTCAGCGATTAGGTTCTCTCTTGCAGTGAAAGTTTCCTGTGTCTCAAGGAAAAATGGCGGAATATAGACTTCAAAACTCTCACTATTTGTGTGACCTCTTTCTACAAAATTTTCAGTAGATCTCGCAAACCGTACTCTCGTTTCTAGCACCTCTGTCGAGGCCATACCCTCACTTGCATGAACCATGTCATCACGAAAATGAATTGCATGATCGTTGCCTCTCGACCTGATGGACTCATCGTTGACGTTCGGAAAATCATCTCCATATTCCTCCATGCTATGAATAGGTAAAGCAGGACATTGCAGGTTCCTAAGAGCAGCCTCAACATAATCAATTGTTAACCAAGACGTCCCATAGGATGAGACTGGATACTGTGCAGCAGAAACATCAGAAAGATTTGAGCTTGTTGGTATATTATCCACACGATTTTCTGTTCTTCTAACATAGATATCTCTGGAACTCCCCTCCATGTGACTTGCTATGCTTGAAGTTTCTTGCACAGAAATTCCCCCATTAATTCTGCGGTGCTCATTGTTTATAGGATTATCATTTGGATAGCTACTTGAGGACCCAAAGAAGTTCCAGTTCCAAGGAAAAGTAACTTGAGCAGAATTTATTTCTTGGATATAATTTTCAGCACCAAGAGTAAACATGTCGTCTGTTTGCTGATGTTGGTCCCAAGAAAGTCCACCAGGTGTCACTAGCACCCTTTTGCCAAATAGCTTGAAATGTGAAGGTTCGCGTTCCGATCCAAATTCCTTATCTCTTTCCAAGCCTCCAGAATCGTCACTATATGTTTCATTCAAATTTATCATTTGCTGTGGCAATTCAGAAATTGGAGCATTCAAATCTATCGTCACAGGTCTGTTACCATGATAGCCTGATGAAATATTTTGAGCATCCTCATAGGGAATAGACTCAGAACTGCAGGCAATGAACATCTGATGAGGATAAAAATTAACATGGTAAGTGTTGCAACTGTTTTGACCTTGCATCAAGTTTGATTTTGAATCCTGTGAAGGCTAATATGAAATCCAAAAAAGGTAGAAAGACTTCTCTGCAAGATTGAACCTGCATCATAATGGTAAACAATAAGAATTATTCGCGTTAGAAAAAAAGATAGATATAAAAGTGATATCTGAGGCTTTGCATTCTTATCTCAACTCCTCAGCTCTATTCTTTCCAAAAAAACAAAAGAAAATAAAGAAAACCAGAAAAAAGTGGAGAAAATGTAAAAAGAACAACTTTAAAATTATGTGGAAAAACGAAGTGAAGACATCAGGTGCACGAGCCTGTGTGTGCATGCATGTGTATATTACTATATACATAATATTAAATGCACATACGTGCATGGGAAAAGGGTACATGACTGGAATCACAGAAGCTTGAGAATAAAGAAATCTAGTAACGAATATTTTGAAAAGAGAACACGATGTAGGTCATTATATGGCATGAAACCCAAATGCACAATGAAATTTCAACTTTGAAACAACCATGTGATTGAAAATGTTTCATTACTAAGGAGAACTAAATCCATAGGAGAACCAAGACAAAAATTCCTGTTGAAAATCATTTCAGCATAACTGTGTCAAAAGAGAACAATAAATTTGTACTTAACCAAAAAGAAGATAAAGAGACGGTATTCGATTGATTGTTCTGAGGTTATTGAATATTTGTCTAAGCCACTTCATTTCTTTTTGTCCAAGTCACTTCTTTTTTGTTTAAGTTACTGGAGGCCTTTGGATTTGATCAGATCTGGATCAACAGGATCTGGCAATGTATCTCGGAGTGTCATTTTTCTATTATTCTAAATGGTGTCCATGTGGTTTTTTCCCTCCTCACGAGGGCTCAAACAGGGTCATCCCATCTCGCCATCCTTGTTCATCATAGCTACAAATTACTTCTCACGTCTACTTACTTAGAAGTTCTAGGAATATCTTAGTATGTGTTATTGGCATGGAGGTAGTACTCTTATCTCACACCTTTCCTTTGCTGATGATATAATTATATTCACCACTGACCAGAAATAGTCTATCAAGAGGATTCTTGATTGTGTGAAGCATTATGAGGGGTTTCTGGTTAGTTGGTGAACAGTGACAAGAGCGGACATATATTGCCCAGACGGGCTTCTATTCGGCAGATCAGACGTTTGGAGATTTTGACTGGATTTCAACACCAGTATCAGCCTTTCACTTATTTGGGGGTCCCCTTATTTAAAGGAACCAATAGGAGCTTCATTATGATGACCTTGTCCAGAAGGTTAATAACATGATCTCAGATTGGGCTTCAAGATTATTGTCACCTGGGGGCCGTATTACTTTGCTGAGGTGGGTTTTTTTTCCACACTATTACATTTTATTCAGATTATGCAGTTTCCAAAAGCTGTCCTAAAGAAATTTGAGAGGATATTTGCGCGTTTCCTGTGGAACTCTAAGGACCAGGCGCGACGTTGACATTAGTGGAGATGGAAAGAGATTTGTCTTCCTACTGATAGGATGATCTAAGCTTTAGAAGATTACATGGTGTTGTGGACACTTTCTTCATGAGCTTTGGTGGTTGTTTCATTCTTAGAGATCATTTTGGACTAAGTTTTTGCTGGGTAAGTATTGTATGGGAACACATCCTTCACTTGTACCAGTTCTCTACTCAACTTCTTCTACCTGGAAGAGGTTGAGATTAGTTGGGCCTCAGACAGCCACACATTGTATGGCACCTTGGATCAGGTTAGCTATTCTTTTGGTATGATTGTTGGATGGGTGAGACCATGTTGGCATCCCTATTCCCACATCGACAGCACACATCTACAAGGGTACATGATTTCTTTAATGATACTAGGTAGGATACAAGATGTTTATTACTAGTTCTCACTCCTCATATAGTGGTATAGATAGGGGATATACTTTTATGTGTAGATGTCCCGAATCGCATTGTTTGGCGGGATACATCGGATGGTAGCTTCGCTACCAAGTCAGCATGTCAACTCGTTCGTATAGGACATCAGAATCAGGATTCATATCAATTATTGTGGAGCTCCATCTTGCCAGTTACTGTCTCATTCTTTTGTTGGAGACTATAACATGACCTCATTCCAGTCGATGTGGTTATTCAGAGAATGATTGGATGCCGGTTGGCCTCTCGCTGCCAGTGTTATTCCAAGATAAAGACTATTAGTTAGATCTTCACATCAATAGCATCTCCGATAAAGCATGACAGTATTTTGGGTATATTTTTCAGATACCTATGATTTCGAGAGAGAGAGTCAGATGGAGTTCCAGAGATGGCGGTATTCTAGACAGTATGTTTGTTCTGGACACGTTCACACTATCATACCTCTACTGATATTTTGGTTTCTTTGGACTGAGATGAATGATTTGAACATAGGGTATCCACATGATGGCCAGACGAATCATTTGGAGGGTTTATTGCATGATCCATTTTCTTTATAAGGGAAGAGTATTTCGAGCTTTAAATTAGCTAGGGGATTTGACACTTGCACCCATCTTTGATATTTCTTTGGACCCCCCTTCATCATCTTCTCCCGTTATGGTTTGGTGGCGCACTTATTTAATTAGATTTATCAAGATCAATACTGATGGATGTGTCAATGATAGTTTTGCAAGCGGGCGATGCATCATCATAGATCACGCATGTAACTATATTATGGCTTTCAGCTTCATACAGATCGTGTATGATATTAGAGGCAGAACTCAGGGCTATTCTTGATGGAATCTTACTAGCTAGAGGACTCGGTCTTTCAGACATTTGAATTGAGTCAGATTCTGTTGTGGCCATTCACTGTAGTTCCAGATATTGTGATAAATCCTTGTACATTTCTTTCTCGACAAGCTCCTAGTCAACTTTTGAAGGCTGCTTCTAGCAAAAAGATTTGAATTTATTCTCTATCTCGTCCTCATCTTTTAACTCTAATAACTTTTGCGGGAATAAGGGTTGTGCAAGGTGATTGAATTCGTGGGATATGCCTTTCGTAATAGCTTTTAATTCGCATAGCGAGCCTTGTGAGTAGTAGTTCTTACTTCACATATCAAGCATTTTGTAGCTTTTCTTCTAATTAACAAAGACTTTATTTTGCTACACTCTTGTTTTTCAAACATCTGTTTAGTTTTGTTTTTAGTTTGTACAATAGAATATAAATCAACTTGGATGGCTTCTCATAACAGAAAAGAATTTTTGCGATCAACTTTATTGAGTTCGTAAGAATTGATTCTCATTTTATTGATAATATTGTTCTAAGTACATACTATTCAAAGAATGCTTAAGTGGCTAGCAATCTTTTTCTGTGAGCTTATATGTTCTAGCTCCTACAATTTCGAGTATAGTGTATCGTCCTTTCGATTTTTGACCAAGCGAACTAGAGTTCATTTATTTGTCTACGATGAACACTTTCTTCAGGACCAAATCCGCTTTGAAGCTTTTCTTACGAACCTTTGAGTTGAAATATGTTTCCATTCTTTTCTGGTATTCTGCAAGCAAGACTTGAGAATCATCTCTTTTTTCTTCTAAGAGGTCTAAGCTCGCATTCATGGATTTTCCATTTTGTTCTTTGTCATACCCTATTCTTCTTTCCGAACTTATACCAACTTCTACTGGTATCATGGCCTCTATCCCATAGGATATGGAAAAAGGGATTTCTCGAGTGTAGGTTTTTGTAGTGGTTTGGTATACCCATAAGATTTGTGGTAGCTCGTCCGTTCATAACTCCTTTGCCATATCGAACTTTAGTTTTAGGATGTTCTTTAGTGTTTTATTGATAGTTTCCACTTGCTAGTTGTCTTGGGAATAATATGGAGTGAGAAGTCTACGAATACCTAATTCATCACACATTGCTTTTAGTTTCTTCTCTTGAAATTATGTTACGTTATTTGAAATTATTGAGTTGGGTATTCTGAATTAGCATATAATGTTCTTTCGTATGAACTTACAAGTGTTAGCCTTATTAATGTTCACAAGGGGTTCGGCTTCTACTCATTTAGTAAAACAATCCACCGCTACTATCATATACCTCATATCCATGTTCCAAAGCTTTTTGTGCTAATGAGTGTCTACTAGCATTCATACCACATATTCTTTCATGGATTTTTTCATTACGTTCAAAGCTTCATCCTTGTAAATCCGAGCAAAGGAAATGTGTACTCTTTCTTAAATAGAATGTCACCTTACAATGTGTATCTAGCAGCTCTTATTTACCATTTCTATCTGTCTTCTTATCCTCGGGTAGTATTTCATCCATTAAATAGGAGATAATGTCTTATATCCATGAAGTTTTATCTTGTATTCATAAGATATCTTTTTTTTTATAGCCCGCTGATGGTTACGGGTCCAGTTCCATACGGACAATTTTAAAAAACTCAGCATCTTTCAAACTTGCCAACTTTGATAAAGCATCCGCATGTTCGTTTTCTTCTCTAGGAATTTGGACAAGTTCAAACTTATCAAAACATTAAGTCAATTTTGCCGGTTGTGCCAGATTTGCAGCCAACTGTGAGTCTCCTTTTATTTCGATGTCTCGTGCCTGCATTTCTTTTGTTAATCAAAGGCTTGCTCATAACGCCTCGTATTCAGCTATGTTATTGGTTGCCTTAAATACGAAACTTAATGTGCAATTGAATTTGTACCCTTCTGGACTTGTAAATATTATGCCTGCTCTCGAGCCAGTATTTCCTGATGACCCCTCAACTAACAACCTCCACGTTCCCTATTTTGGCCCTTCTTCTAGAATTGGAGCATTAGACAGTTCTACAACAAAGTCAGCTAATGCTTGTGCTTTGTTCGCAGAACATCATTTATAAATTATTTCAAATTGCCCCAGCTCTACTGCCCATTTCATTAACCTTAAGAATTACCAAGCTTTTGTAATACTTGTTTTAAGTGGGAGGTTTGTTAAAACTTCGGTACTATGACTCTGAAAATAGGGTCAAAGCTTTCACGATGCTATAACTAGGGTAATGACTAACTTTTCCATGTCTAGATACCTTGCTTCTGCTCTTTGTAAGGCTTTTCTCACATAGTATATTAGTATTTGTATTTGGCCTTCCTTTTTTATTGATACCGAGTTGACCGTCACCTTGGATGCTACTAAATATAGTAGTAGTTTTTTTTCATTTTCGAGTTTATCTAGTAGAGTTTCAGGGCCTAGAACGCTTGTTTGCATTCATCGTTCTATTCGAACTTATTTCTTCCATTTAACACTTGGAAAAAGGATGAACATTTGTCCGTTGCTCTGGACACAAACATACTTAGGGCAACAACTCTCTCTGTTATGATTTTGTACTTCTTTTGATTTAGATGGAGACTGCCTTCTTATGAGGGCTTGAATTTTGTCCCTTTTTTGGCTCGCTTTGATACCTTGCTGATTGACCACATATCCAAGGAACTTTCCAGATTTTACTCTGAATGCACATTTGAGAGGACCGGGTTTCATCTTGTATTTTCACAATACATTAAAAGCTTATTCAAAGTGCTTCAAATGGTCTACAACCTGAAGATTTTTTTACTAGCATATCATCGATGTATACCACCATCATTTTCCCAATTTCTTTGTGAACATTTTGTTTACTAACATTTAGTATGTTTCTCCTATATTTTTGAGCCCAAACGACATTTCTTTGTAACAATAGTCCTCAATCTATCACGAATGCGGTATGTTCCTCGTCAAGCCCACACATAGATATTTGGTTATATCTTGATTATGCATTCATGAAGCCTAACATCTTATGTCCTACAGTAGCATTTGCTAGCTGATCAATTTTGGGGAGTAGAAAGCTGTCTTTTGGATATTATTTATTCAAGTATGTAAAATTTTGGCAGGTTTGCCATTTTTCGTTACTCTTTGATACTATAACCGAATTGCATACCCACACTAGATAACGAGCTTTGAGAATAAAACCATTTTCTAATAGCTTATCCACCTCATATTTTTGGTACTCATTGACCGACGCCTTTATACTTTAGGCTTGATCTTTAGATCCGAATTTAAGGGCTATAGGCAACTTTTGGATTAATCCCTATCGTGTCTGCAAGTTTCCAAGCAAACACATCCAGGTTTGCGGTTAGGAAGTTTTTTTAGCAAGTCTTTTATAAGCTCGCACAACTATTTTCTGATTTTGAGAGCTTTGCTAGCATCATCTGAGCTAATGGAAAGCTTTTTAGCTCTTCGTTCGCTACCGCTTCTGATGTGCACTCAATTATATGGGGTCAATTAAGTCATCAATTTCTAATTTATCCCCGAGGGTACTTGTTTGTGTAGGATTCATTGATTGTACTTTATAGATATTTCACCTTTATTGGTAGAATACATCACATACGAATGGTGGGAAAAAATGATTATATTCGTCCACTTCATAGCAAGGAGTCCAAGAATTCTGTCATGTGCGGATTTACCCTTGACAATGTCAAAATTCATATATCCTTGATAAGCCTACTCTCTTTTCCTATCTTCAGTAACAGAGTGTCATGTCCATGAAAGACTTGGCATCCTCTAATGTAGCGGTTAAGAGCCAATGCAAGAATCCGAGAATTACTTCATATCCGATCAAATATACCTCTTTGTATAGCATATTTTTTGTGCTTTCATTATCCAGGAGTATGCAATAAAGATTCTCTCCTGCTATCATTGCACGGATCATGACTATCTCATCCCCTTGAAATTTTGTGTATTCTTTATCTCAAGCCTACACTTGTGGTTTACTTTGCTCAGTTTCCCATATATGATGCCAAATTTTTAACTATAAAAATCGGATCAAATGATTTTATTGATGAAACAATTACAATCGAAGAACAAATGTAAATGCAATCAACAAATCTTCAATAACTAGTCTAGATGGTTCAACTAGAATAATAGGAGAAATAACTATTTGAGATGGACATATTTGAATGGCATGTCTCATTCTTCAAATAAGGGGATATATATAAATTTTTCCCCAAGCGTTAAGGTAATCTGGTCATTTGGAGAGGGTGACATGTGGCAACTCCTTAGTGGCCACTCAATAACTAACTCAGTTATGCAATCATGTTTTACTCACTTTGTCGACGTGTCCCTAGGATGGTCCATCATTTTTATGCGAGCATTTGCTTCATTCGCTTTGATCATATTTATCTTGGTCCGTTGATTGTCATGTCGAGGGCTAACAGTAGGACTCATTTATTCATTTTGATATATCAGAATAGATTCATGTTATTCGCAAGAACATCAAAATTATATAATCATTTGAATAAAACAAAGATATGACATGTTTATTATAGAGGCCCTTTCTTACTCGAGCACACAGGAGAGTGAAAATTACAAATCAAATTAGCACATAAGATCAGTGACACATGGACATGGATTTCGAGTCGGAAATTGGCCCTTAGTAGTGCCAATGTTTCACCATTATTTTTCCTGTTTATTTAGACTGCATTCTAGCTTTTGTAACAGCTCTGAGGACTGTAACAACCGGGTTAATCATATAATTAATGGTTTTCTAACGCCTGTAACTGCTTGTTAATAGGGAAATTATATCACCTATGAGACCTCCACTTTCATCAGTTCCAGACACGAAATAATAACTTTTCTCTAGTCTAAAAATCTCGTTCCATTCGTTATAGTCAACTTAAAATTTTCTTTGTGTTCTTGTTGATAGTATTCACACGAGGTTTAGTTTCCCAGTGTACAAGCATGGTACTTAACTTGCTATGGCCCTATCGTTATATCCTAGAGATGGGCACTTAATAAACCTCAAGAACCTGAGGTAAGGGATAAATCTGTTTTAAGAAAATTATATTTACATAGGCATCGGCTTATAATTATGTTTTCCTTTTGTTCTCGATTTAATTGCTTTTCTATTCTTACTTTTATTTATAAATTGTTATATACATACATATATATGTACATATATATATATATATATGTATACATACATACATACATACATACATACATATGTATGTATGTATGTATGTATGTATGTATGTATGTATGTATATATTTTCTAAAAATCTTAAAATAGATTCTATAAGAACAAACATTCTGATTTCTTGTACCGAAAATATGTCATAAATAGTTTGATTTATAGTAATAAAACACATTGAGTATGATGACAACAGCTAAGTGTGGCGTTCTTTGGACCGAAAATATGAAACTGAGGATGACAGAGCTAAGAAATTTATTGTTAGCTGCTACCTAGATTATAAAATGGTTGACAAAAGCTGTGATCAATCAAGCCAAGAACTCGAAGTCATCTTGTGATAAATTCATTAGAGGGGATTATCTTGATTGAAAATTCCCCGTCTTCTCTTATTGAAAAGCTACCTTTCGCTTGGAAGGATTTAAAAATTACCTAGAGCACAAGAAAAATGAAATGAATATTTGAATAGCTAAATATTAGACTTTGAATTGAAGATGATAACACAAATTCTGAAAATAAGGGTATGGTTGTGGCTAAAGCAAATGTTGTGGAGTACGGTCAAACTTCTAAGACTAACAAGAATGAGTCTGCATCGTCTATCAAAGGGTCTAAGGTGGGACAAAAATTGGGAGTTACCAAAATGAAATTTTAGGAATGCACTTCAATTGTGACAAAATAGACATCAAGTTTTAGGAGTGCAGATTGCTAAAGGATAAAAATAAGAAAAAGGCAAATGTGAAAATAAGAAAAAGGCAAAAGTGATTGAAGACATCACGTATGATTTGTTTGAAATAAGTATTGCAATAGTAATTTTGAAGTGAATTGGTGGGCTCAAACCTAAAGGAATAGTGGATTGACGTCTATGCTATTCAACATGTTTGTAAGAATATTATAAATTGTATATAATAAACTTATTTCGATTAGAAAGTAAAATACCCTATTTATAGGGATATAAATAACACTAGAAGGAAAGATTGCATAATAATTATACAATCAACTATTAAGGATAATAATCCTACACTATTGAAAAAATATCATAGAGATTATTCTTTCCATATCTTCAACACCCTCCCTCAAACTCAATATGGTATAGCAGCAATCAAATTGAGTTTGAAAGATAAATCGATCTAATCAAATCTTCAAAATTGCTTGTATGTCAATCAAGCCGAACAAATAACTCAAAATTGATGATAATGAAAAATCATCATCCACCAATTTAACCAAACCATCTCCAAGACTTGAAAAAGAAATCAAATAATAGTCAATCTCAATACGAGCTGGAGAGGAAGAAAGAACACCAATATCTGCAAGTAACCAACGCATCCACTACTAAACCAAAGGGATGCAAATTTCATATCCAAATTAATTTTATGCAAATTTTAAATTCCAACTCGACAAATACCAAATAAA
>CAIGRF010048069.1:19178-31685 GCA_903798235.1 Fraxinus ornus | reverse complement strand
TTCGATTGGTGGTTATTTATTGCTTCAAATCCATATCATTATATGGGATTTACAATTTGTTGAATTTTGAAATAAAAATTGATCTTTAGTCATCTAAATTACATAAGTTTAATTTAGTTAGTATTAGAAAATGTCAAAATCTTATTATTCAATAAACAGATAATAATATATTTAATAAGCATTGACCCACCGGTCCAACCACCGGGTCAACGATCGAACCACTGACCTGCTACATTGTTCGAATCCGTGTCCAAATCGAGTTTGACAACTATGTTTGGACGAGTATATATTTTTCCAGTGCAACGACGTAATAAAAATCTTCGTTGTATTAGTTTTTGAAACACATGTCATTGAATATCTTTATATAATTGTTGATTATTTTGACGGGATCATTTGTCCTGCAAATATTTCACGTTGCAAATATAGCAGGCCTAGTTCTGGTCCAAGGCCACTGCAATAAAGGGGCCTCAGATTTTTGAAAGCCCAAAACAATTATTATTTGTGAAATTTCTTACACTAAATATTTTCATGAAGATATAGCAGTGCAAATAAAGCACAAGGTTGTCTCTCTACCCAATAATGTCTTTTAATTTTTATTTTGATTCCTGCTTTGGAATTTTTTATTCTTAAACATAAAATATTTTGGACGATAAATGATAGTTGACTACTCTCATACTTCACTGATTTCCCAATACCCTTTATATTTAACTTCTTGAGCACGAAAATTGATTCTCGAACAAATCAAACAGTGAGAGAGTACCATAGTATACTGTTCCTCGTTACAAGAAACTATTTGGGCCAGCCATGTTTGATACTAATACGCTTGTAAAAAAATTTGTGTAGAGACTAAATAAAATAATGTGAAAGAACCTAATGATTATTTATCGAATAGAGCCTCAAAATTTTTAGGACCAACCTTAAAACATAGAATTGGATGGTTTGCTTGTAATAATTGAAAAAGACTTCTTAATTCACCTAAGCTAAAACAAACTGCAGCTCCACATTAACACCCTTCACCACATGTCAAGCGTCCAACGAACATAATTTTTTCCTTTTCACTTTATAAAGTCAACACTTCATGTCTTCTTCCAAAATGAAGACAATTCTATACTTTTACAATGGTGCTCGGTATTTTTCTTTTTAACTCAGATCCTATTTTCCTTTCGTCTATTGTCTCTTCCACATCCATAATATCTTTCCACTGTTGAGTGATTTGTGTATCGAATTGCACGCGACCACCTTCTCACTATCCAAGAAGATGTGTGCCTAACGTTTTGTTCATGTGTGCAAGAACCTTACACGTGTAAGAGAGTGGAATTGAGATCTGTTGATTACGTATCTCATCGAATTTCGAGAACAACATTTATAACTAAAGGATGGAGGCAAGGAAGAAAGTACGAGAGCGACCGAGACAACTTAAGTCAAAAGATTTATGACGTTTGGGAATCTTGATTTAAATATGGCAACCATTTTAGACGTTAAATATTATTCGATGAGTTGGATATCAAAATTGGAAAGAAAGGACATTCCAAGCAAGGTCTAAATCATCAGACGTAATTGCAGCATATTTTTTCAGTCTAAAAGAAGCTTTCACACTGTATATCTAGAAACATGAAATGACTCGTCCTTGCGGCTATTGGCACAAATGAAAAATATTATGTCCAATGATTGTGTTCGTGGCATCCTCTCATTCTTATAGACAGTCAAACAAGTATTTTTTCTCAACTGTACTGTCAAATTTATTAAAGTAAGAGACAGTACTTATTCCAATTCCACGAGGAGTTAATCTGGTGCCTTTTCTTTTCCTGTCAAACTTGCAAGAGGAAAACTGATTTAGCTTTACATTTTTCGCTACCTTTATGAAGTCACATCTTTTCGAGGTAAATTCTTCTACAAACTTATGAATTAAGCTTGAGTAGTCGAGCTTTATTATTTAAAAACTCATTTTTACTTAAATATTTTCTCAATAATATAATTTACACGTAAACTCAAATTTTTAATCATACATTCTCATAAAAATCACTATTTTGCAAAATCTATTCTCAGAAAGGGGCTCGAACAGGTTGCGTTCTTAAATTATGAGCAACCTTGAATTCAAGATGTTTTGTTTTCTCTGGTTGTACATATTTTTCAAATATTTTGTAAATATACATTTGTAGACCTACAGAATCTTTCATTTGAGTAATACTAAATTAGCATTACAAGGACTTTTAACTCTTTGAGAATTGGACAAAAAAGCGATAATTTAACAATATTCAACTTTTTTGGTGCTAAGCACGAGTTTTGATGACAATTAAATAACATTAATGATAGATTCATTTAAATTCAATGTCACACGATCCATTTAATTAGATCTATCAAGCATGATCATTAGAATGATGCTTTAGCATCTCTGGTACTGGATAACATTATTCAAAGAAAGAAGTATACATAATGGAATACTTGAAACATTTTCATCTTAATTTACTGGATTTCAGGTCTGCTTTTCTTTTTAAATAAATAATATAATAATCCGTTTAAAATAAACTTTGTAGTTTGTAACTCGAGTGTGTGACTAAAAAATGAGTAATTAAAATTTAAGTGATTGTAAGTCATTGATCATACGAAATGGAATGTGCGGATAATAATTAAGTAATATTTATAAATCTTATAAAATACATAGATAAAAAGTATATGTGACCAGAAATGATTAAATTATAATTGCTTCTCAAACATGTCCTTAACAAGATATTATTTACACGTGACCGTTTCTCCTATCAATGATTTTGACAAAAATTAATTTGATAAATAATGTGTCTCAATGTGGGTATAGTGATATTAAAATATTTTAATAGATTTAGACCATTAAATTAACTTAATTAAAGACTATAATAATTTGTAAAATTCAGGAAGAAAATATGGACAGAGAAGAAGAAAATCAAAGAATAAAAGAACAAAAAGACTAGTAGTTGGACTCTATTTCCAAATGAAGAGATAGATGCTACCACTAATGACTTGACTTCCATAAAGGGAAATGCCTTACGAATTTTGTGCCATTGTCCACTTCTTAAACATCGGATAATACTTACTCCATGTGGCATGCAACTTGCTATTGATTCCATTATTTTCACATAGACAGCTTCATTTTGCTCTCTGTGATCTAGAAACAGAGAAACGACAACCATCTCAAATGTGTTGGTGAATATGTCCTTGAGGAACTCGCGAAAGTAATGCCTTCCAATGAATACATGTCTAATTGACTAATTGTTACAATATTCCGTGCATTGAAACCCATGATTATCGATTTAGAGACATTTGTCGTTGAATTTTATGATTTACTAGTGTCGTTAGATAACACTATTTGACCTCAAAACAATGACTCACATCGCTCTCTAGGTAAAAGTTCATAGAGCTTAAGCCCCAACTGGTATGCGAAACCATCTTGATCATGCATGCAGATGCAATCTCGTAAAAGATTCTGAAATAGTTGGAAGATGAGCTAAAGATTAAGTTATTTAGTTAATTCTAGTTTGATTTGAATTCTTCCCTTTTTTATTTTCTTTTTCAGCCGATCTACTTGTTATTCATAATTTCATTAACGGGGAACAAAGCGAAACAAGTGACTAGGTGATACATTTCAATGATTAATACCGACATGGATGGTGAAGACATGCTTGTAGGAAATATCTTCAATATGCAACAAGTTGTTGATGAAGACATGATTGTGGTATATTTATTAGCCACGCAAAGATTTAAAAACGACGGGACATGATGCACTTGCCGAATTTGATGAGGATGACTTGCCTTCGAGATTAATTTGGGGAATCAAATCTATCGATCTTCCAAGAATCTGGTGTAGACGAATTAGAGTCTATCCCTTGAGATTATTATAGGGATTACCGGCGCATTTGGTTGAAAATCATAATAGTGAAAACTCCACTATTCATCAACAAGAAATCGAGACGCCTATGAAAACTTCCTTGTATAATTTCAAGACTTTGGTTAGAAACCCGAGGAAATAGCAACCAATGAAGAAGAGAATGTAGAGAACGAAGAATTAATCACAAAGGAACCAAACGAATAAGTGACATTCGATGAAATTGGAAATATCATAGAATTTCCGACTTCATTGTTTGTCCTAATATTGATTTTGTGATTAAGATCAATTAGGAGGTAGCTGTTTTCATAGTCGAGTTCGAAACAAGTCATACTATTTTGAGAAGGGCAAATTGAAGGTTTGGAGATCAATGAAGATTGTGGCAAAGTCAACCTACACAAACTAAGACATCAAATGCCTATTCACAGTGAAGTAAATCGTTGTTAAAAAAGGACATACTAGAGCATAAACAAGCTCCTATTGGGAGACAACTCAATTTTCTAATATTTTTATTTATTTTACTTTTATGATTTAGTGTGTTAGGATTACATTTAATATTTAGGCACATTTAAATTATTGATTTGTGTTTTTAAGTATTCTTAGAGTAAGGGTAGTATTCCTAACATCACAACTATGCCAGATTTCTTCTCATCCCACACTCGTAATTATATTGGTAATGAATTGTCCTTACTATTTTCAAGTATGGTTGAAACATGTAAAACGAACATGGGAAAGAAAAGAAGGATACAAGATCAATTGCTAGAAAAGTGCATCGTCATATATATGGCGAGTATTACTAACATTTCTTCAAGCGCATTTCGCGCACACATTGAGAACAATGTGTATTTTAAGCAGTATTCTTCAAAGTATAAAACGCAACTAGGCGTGAAGATGAAGTTTCAAGCTTTACGAGCTTAAACGAGCTTAGGAGAAGTCTAGGAGTAAAACAACGTTTTCCAATTTTTAATCATTCTAAAAATTATTTAATAATTATTATAAAACATACCAAATATCTAAAATTGTAAAATAGTATATTTATTTAATAATTCCTATAAACGAGCCTAGGAGAAGCCTAGGTGTAAAACAACGTTTTCCTATTTTTAATATTATTTTCAATTTTTAATCATTCTAAAAATTATTTAATAATTATCATAAAACATACCAAATATCTGAAATCGTAAAATAGTATATTTATTTAATAATTTATATAATTGGTCAAAAATACAATTTTCAAGTTTTTGAAATGCAAGAATTTGACTATTTTTTATACTTTCAATTTTCAATTAAACAAGTCATACTTAATAAATTTATAGAAAATTTATATATACTTGTGGAGTTTTCAACAAAATAACGAGTCTCAAAGTCATAATTATATAATGTAGATATAACACTGCAGCTTAAATCTTATTTAACTTTTTATTAAATAAAGTCATTTTTTACATATAAAGTCTTTTAAAAACTAGAAATTAAATTCAAATAAAAGGTTTTTTAAAAAATAATAAACTAAGAACTTTTAAAAAAATAAGAAAAAATTTAATAAATAACGCATAGGGAAGATGAAAGAGTAGAAGGAAAAAATCTAGCTGTTTAGAAATTGAAAAAAAAAAAAAAAAGCGTCTAAACACGAAGTGAGATGTTTTGTCCGAGCTTCGAGCATTGGTGACGCTTAGACGAGCTTTTTAGAAAATGCTTTTAAATTTAGGGGTGTAATTAGTTAAGTTTATAATATTTATTTGTTTGTGTGATATACCTGGCAACGGTTCCAAAACTCATTGTGATCCTGCAAGTAGACGATATCATTAACAAGTAATAAAGTAGAAGCGAGTTTAAGTATCGATCCCACGAGAACTAAATATCTAATCTAGTTTTCATTAACCTAACTCTAATCAAATATCTAATCTAGTTTTCATTAACCTAACTCTAATCAAACAACACAATTATGATTAAATGGATTTTTTATATCAATTACCTAAAACTAACTAAGTAATCTAAATATTAATCTAACTAATTGGTTGGGAAGTATTTATGAGTATATATTCCAATGAATGGTAAAGCACTAGGACCCAAATCCCTCTACATTCTTTCTTGTTAATATCAATTTCATAATTTGACAATATTTTATTAGGACTTGAATATCAATGTTTCTATTTTATTTAATAATCTCTTCCTAGTAGAATTAAACGTAACCTTACATATGACTTGAAATATCCCTATATCGAAGGCAAACATATGAAAATGCATTAAATTGCAAGAACATTAATTAGATCATGAAAAGATGTACATATGACTTCACAATTTTTGCTATTTGTGCTAAATTCCTATTCATTCCCCGAATGATGATAGAAATCATAAATTTAATTAATTGGTGGTCAATTAATTGAAAATTATTAAACCCTAACCATCATTCAAACCAAACTAAAGTGTTAAATCCAAAATTTAATATAAAAATATAGGGTTCATTATTATCCTAACATACATACTACTAATCAACTACCATAAGATTATAGAAACACAAATCACCCATAATTATAGGCTGAAAAAGAAATATGGAAAACAATATTGAATCTTGAATTCCTTTAATGGTTATTGAATTATTTCCTTGATATCTTTTTCTTCTAAAGAGATAAAATATGGATTGTGAAGAAGAAAAGCAAAGAATAGAAGAATACAAAGGCTAGTAGTTGGACACTATTTCCAAATAAAGAAGTAGATGCTACACCACTAACGACTGCCTTCCATAAAGGGAAATGCCTAAGAATTTTGTGCCATTCTCAAACAGCAGAAAATACATACTCCATGTGGCAACTTGCTATTGATTCCAGTAGTTTTCACTCGCGAAAGTACTGCATACCTTCCAATGAATAAATGAATGTGTAATCGACAGGAATGTTACAAGATTACTTGAATTGAAACCCCTGATTTTCTACCCTAGAGGTATTTGTTATAGAATTTTTATGGTTTACCACTTTTGTTAGGATTATTCGAGCCCAAAACATAGACACAGACATCGCTCTCTAAGTTAAAAAAGAAAATCTTAAACCTGCAGCCCCACCCGGCTGCTGGGATAATCCATCTTGATCATGCATGCAGATGCAATATTGTAAAAGATTCTAAAATAGTTGGAAGATGAGCTAAGACGAGAAGAGGAGGAATATATGTAAAGCCATGGGGAGATGACAGGTGGAAGATACGAGTCCACACCGCCCCACTGTTGTGCGTTGTGTTTAGGGATTATAAAGCAACAAAATGAAAATGATAAGGCATATTCTGCTATCTTCTCCATGCTTCCCACTTGCAATAATAATAATATATATATATATTTTACATGCATATATACTTAATCTGATATATCTTTTCCTCAACCTTGAACAAGTTCCACTGTGAACTCACATTTGCCTGTTAAAATTTAGGATTCAAGCAAGAAGGCAAAGCAAGCTCCACCTTTTCTTTTTCCCTTTTTCCACATATAAGAATTTTCGAAACTTACAAAAAGCACAAGTTAATGCGAGCTTTTCCAAACATGGTTCATTCAAATTTTGTCAAAAGTAGTACAATTACACAAGCAAATATTATTAGTCAAAGTTGAAAATAAATAGTAAAGTTGAAACTTACCTTTAATATTAGCAACTTTTGTAATCTATCCAGATGGGAACTAAAAATTTATTTAGAAAGTAAGGGCGACTTAAAAAAATTATTTATATTTCGTTCGATGGTTGTTTTCAGTAGGGATGCAGCAAAAGTAAGTATAATATTATTAGCGCTCGCTGTTCAATTCAGTTGAATGCCAAGAACTTTAACATCAAATATCCATTAATTCACAAAAAATATGTCCCTACTTGGTAAGGATTAAAATCTTGATTTTAATATAAATCAAAGTTAACAATTAATTTAACCATATATTTCATGAGATTACTAAAAATTCGATTTTAATCTCAACTGGGGTTACAATCCCAATTTAAGTAATGCTAAATAATAAGTTAAATGAAAGAACTTTTTTAATTTCACCTACCATTCAATATCACGTTAACATCATCCAAATTGTGGTTGTAACCTGGGCTAAATATCATTACTTTCTAATAAATGGAAGGATCCATGTCCCTCATAAAATATTCTAAAGAATAATAAAGCCTTAGTCTTTCTTCTAAAGAAAACAAGAAAAACCCTAACCTCAATAATTAATAAAAAAATAATGATGATAATAATAATTAAAAAAAAAAACTAGTACACAAGGGCTGCATCTAGACGAGGAGCAGTGATTAAATTGATCTTCTGGAATATGTTACAAAGTCGTGAAATGTGCTTAATCATCAGCTTCCATCACCAGCAGCATAAAGAAATGATTCGTGCTGAATCAAAATTCCTGTATAAGGTTCTTATTCTAAATTCTAACTCTCCAACAATCAAAATTTTCCTACATGCATACGCAGTTACTTATGCCAAGATATATTTTATAGTAATCACCCCACAAATTAAGTGTTTCCGAAAGAGTATATTTGTCTAACTTGTACCTTTCCGCTAATCATCAAATTAATTTTCTTTTAGATTGGTTAATCATGATTAATCAAGTGTTTTTAAAGGACACTAGACATCAACATACAGTTCTGCCCTATAAATAGAGGACTTGGAGAAACCCTGAAATCACACAAACTCATGTTCTCATTAGTGCCTTCTCTTGTTTAATTCCCTGTTCCTCGCTCTCCTACAATACAGTCACCCCACCCCCGCCCAACAGATCCCCAACTTTCTTTGTGTTTTCTTGAAATTAAGATAACAGGATGAAGTGGTATTGGTGATGAGTTGACAGAAGATAGAGAGCACAGATGATGAGAATACAATAAGTCTGCATGTATCTCACTCTTTGTGCTCTCTATTCTTCTGTCATCACCTTCTTCCCTCACCCTGTTGTTTTAATCTTCTTCTGATTTTATACTAAACGACACACCGTCAAAAACATTACCTTGGCCACATAAACAGACTTTTAGTCTTCAACACGTCCCTTGCGTGTATAGTCTGACAAGTCTACAATAAGTGGTGTGGAGACTTGAACGTAGATCTTTAATTCCTCGCTATGATACCAAGTTTAACCACCTTGTCTGAAAGCTAGACGAGATGGTTCAAGGTCGACTTAGTATTTTATTAATTCCCTTTCTTGTCATCGAATAGTAATTATATCTGTATATTTTAAGAGTGGGAGGCAGTGAGAGCGTTGTTGACAGAAGATAGAGAGCACACATGATGAAGTAGATGAATGAGGCCTGCATCTTACTCCTTTGTGCTCTTTATTCTTCTGCCAGCACCCTCAGCCCCCTCTTCCATTAATGCATTTTGCATTTTTTGTCTCCAAATTCATGCTAATTCCTTAAGCCAAGTAGAAAAGTTACATTTTTTGTGTTGTTTTTTAGAGATGGAATTCATAAACTGTTATTAACTATTACAACACAGAGAAAAATAAAATAAAATTTAACCACATGCAATTAATTTCTCTTCACCCTCCTTATACTATCTAATTATCTTCTCAATTTACTCCCTGCTGTAATTCTTTCCAGTGAAAAGGAGGTTGTGGTTGCAACATTTTCTTCTATGGCATTTCGAAAAATTCATCGAAGAAGGTTTTAATATCTCTACCTTGGCAGCAAAGGGCTCAAAAACCAGAAAAAAATTCTGTTTAATATGTCTCAATTGTTTTCAAAACAAAATTAATACTCTTAGCCATGTTTGGTGGGATTAAAATCAAATTTTCAGTACACTTTAATAAAAGTTGATTAGTGTAATTGAAGAGTTGTGGATCCCATGAAATATTTGATTAAAATTGAATTTTATTTTAACTTAAATTAAGATCTAGATTTTAATCCCCATAAAAAATGGGCTTATACTTGTAGTATGCAAGAGCAGTAATTTAATTAATGCATATATGTGAGTTTTATATGTAATACATGTATTTGAAAAATCCATATCACAAGGACATGTATATGTTCTTGTTTGATAAAAAATTACTAAAATTTTGTAACTTCCCAAGTCATTAAAGTTTAACCACACATTTGGATCCACAATTTTATTATTTTGATTTGAAACATGTAGTTCTTTGTTTTTGCATATTTTGACATTTTGAAGGATGGCTCATGTTAATCTTATCATTTATATACCGTCTTTATCAAAGATCTAACACTTTTTCACTATTCATAATGACGATAAGACTTAAACTCGAGTCTTTTCCATGATGTTATACCATGTAATATTTCCTTTCAATATTTACATTGTTGTCCAGAAGGGATAAAATTCATTTATTTATATTTAGCAGTAAAAGTTTAAACCTTGATAAAACGATGAAAATTCATCCTATTTGTCTCAAACAATTAATCCAAATTAAAAATCTTTAACCAATGAAAGATTATTACTTAGTGATCATTATTTTTCATTTTTTGTTTCTTTCAGTTAAAATACTTCCCATTCTTATTTCCATTTCTTGCTAGGGAATAGTATCGAGCTCATATATGTATATTTTAAGAATGGAAGGCAGTGAAGTGTTGTTGACAGAAGATAGAGAGCACAGATGATGAAGTGCATGAATTAGGCCTGCATCTCACTCCTTTGTGCTCTCTATTCTTCTGTCATCACCCTCAACCGATCCATTATTGCATATTTCTTCAAACTCATGCTAATGCCTCGTGCCAAGTAGATGTTACGTTTGTGTGTGGTTTTATAGAGATGAAATTCATAAATTGTTGTTATCTATTACAGCACAGAGAAAAATAAAATAAAATTTAACCACTTGCAATCTTTGGCATCATCTTGATTAATTTCTCTTCGCCCTCATTATCCTATATAATTATCTTCTTATCAATTTTCTCTCTGTTAGTCTTTATTTTGCTGTAGTTATTTCCACTGAAGAGGAGGTTGAGGCTGCAACATTTTCTTCTATGGCATTTCGAAGAATTCTTTGATGAAGGTTCTAATATCACTACGTGGGATTTGGGAAGCATAGGGCTTAAAAACCAGATAAAAACCTTGAATATTCATTTTCTTGTGGTTTATTTAAAAACCAAGCAATGAATATTTTTAAATAAAGCAGTTGAAAGCAGCTAGCTCTCTCTCTCTCTCTGAGCAATAAAGCCCAATAGGGTTTCATGGGATCTTAAGGCACATGTTTCTATTAGAATTTGGGTGTGATCCGAATTTCTTATTGAAGTAATTAAAAATTTTTAATTGAAGTGTAAATAAAAAATAATTCAGTTTGAAATGTTATTGGAGTCTTATGTTAAGTTGAAGTTCTATCTTGAAAACTCATTAGGAGTTGAAAATTGATATTGAACTTGAAAAAGAGTTCAGAATGAATAAAACAACTTGAAGCAAAAAAAAAAAGAGGGCAGCTGCGCCGAGCATGGGGCGTCGCGGCACCATCTGTGTTTGTTCCGAATTTTTGCGCTTTACTTTCTTTTTTCGTTTTGGACTCGATTTTTTGGCATCCTACTTCATCAACAACTCTACTATGAGGGTTTGAACGTCCCCTACATGTTCTTTATAAATATTAGGCTCTTCTATACAATTTTATAGTGTGAGAATATAGTGAGAAAATTGATTACTAGTTTTTAAGATCATTGTAATATTTCTCCATCTTCATTATTTGTGGTGCAATAAAATCTTATAATTCATCTACCATATTTTTTTGTTTTCATTTATTCTTTTGCTTGTGATCAAATGCTTCATTATTATGCCATATAACTTAACANCTCAATTCGGTAGTTGTTTTCATATCAAGTGATATCAAGCAATACGTGATCCTTAAATTTCTAACAATTGGTATTAGAGACTCTGAGCATAATTAAAACAACAATTTCCTATTGTAATATATATTCTCTTGATGATTCTGTGAGTCTAAGCCCCTGTTTGGTTAAGATTAAAATTTTGGTTTTAATTCAAGTCAAAGTAAAACAATCAATATTAACCATATCTTTCATGAGTCTATCAACTTTACAACCATACATTTCAACAACTTTTATCACAATCTACTAAAATTCTAGTTTTAATTCTCACCAAACACTCTCCATGAGTTGTATTCGGTTTGCAATGTTTATTAGTGAGAAAAATCTAGAGAAACTCTTGTTTTTTGAGTGTGAGCCCAATACGAATATAGGTTCAGTCGGAACAGAGCTTCAATAAAATTCTGTTTGATTTATTTACTGAATGATTAAACATGTGGAGTGTTATTAAAAGATCTTGACACAAGAATAAATCCAAATAAAGTTGTGAACAAACTGTTCTTGAAACAATTATATTCTCAAATTAAATGTTTAAGATAATAGGTGGAATAATTATGAGATCACTTAAGATTAAGCCACTTTGAAAGTTCATAATATAACAAATTTTATCTGTGCATCTCCAATATATATGGATAATCGTCTTTACTTACATGGCAAACATAATACACATTTTTTAAAAGTAATATTATTTAAAATAATACTAAATGTACACTTTAAGTGTACATCCTTGTTGACATTTGATGTAATGTTAAAAGATGATTAGAAGAAAAATTGTTTATTTTTTTAAACTGTCTAATGATGTGTTGTCACGTGCATGAGTGGACCCACATGGGGTCAAGTGACCCCACAAAATTTTTTGACGTTTTTTTTTCTTTTTCAAAAATTCCTTTTTTT
>CAIGRF010048069.1:0-18629 GCA_903798235.1 Fraxinus ornus | reverse complement strand
TTCAAGCAGTTGATGATTAAATCAAACAGTTGGTGATTTATATTTCATTTTCTTTATGCAGGCAGACTGCTTGAAATAAATGAATTATTGATATGGATCATCGATATTTTAATATTAATATCTACTTTATGGTATTTGTATGCATTGAATTAATGTTATTCGACAACTAGTTATTTATATATTTTTGAATTGTGCTACGTTAATTTATAAAAGTTACGAATGAAATGTCATTAGTTATATTCATGTAGTGTTGCTGTAAATATTAAAAAAATTAATTATGGTATGGAACCGAACCGAACCCGAACGGTTCCATAATTATATTTGGATCTGACGGTTTCATTTATTAAATACCTGAAAATTTTGAAACCGAACATACCCGAACCGAACCGACCTACGACCAGCCCTAACTTATGCTGAATGAATGTTCCTGTTAGTTTATTTGCTTATCCGTTTGTTAGCGAAATGAATTATTGAGTTTTGTCTTTAGAAGTTTTTCAAATATGAAATAGAGGATAAGAGTTTTAAATATGGAAGAATCTTTACTGTTTCTAAATTCTTTTTAGACATTTTGAAGAAGTAAAAATGGTGAGCACTGGCGAGATTTTCAAGTCTAAGATCACAGTTTATGAAAAGAGTGGGATGAAAGATACGATCGATAATTGAGATCGACACGTATCCATATCTCGTAATTGATCAGATCATATTGACGAAGAGATTATAGTTTCGCAGTAAACGAACAAGTTTGGTTTTATCATACCACGTGACATTTTCCGTCACATATATTACCCTGACACATTGTTATGTCAATTTGGGACGATGAATGTGAATTTATGATAAATTCAAAAAGGATATTTTAGTTTATCGATTTTAATTAGATCAAAATAATAATTCACGTCATTAGGCATCGTGATCAAGAACTTGATGGTCACACACAAAAGGAGAACCAGAAGAATGAAATTTATCAATTAATTACTTAATTTTTGACATAGTTTCTTTCTAAGCACAAAATAGATCTTTGATGGGAATTGAAAAATAATTTATTTTCCGTTGTTCATGTTAAGTAAATTACCAACCTCCTTCCACCGCCTTACTAGTGACTTGATATGCATGCTTTATACTAGCCTATATGACTAATGGCGTATTGTAATCAAATCAAAAACTCTACTTTTTTTGTAACAGTTTATTACTGTTATTATTGTTCTCTTTTTAATTTAAAAAAAATAAAAAATACTTCCATGTTGTGTTAGACTGAATTGGGTGATTCTTGAGAAAAACTCATGCCTGCAGATCTCCAGAATAGCTTGTTAACTGTCCATGATGATTGAGAAACCAAGTAAAGGATTAACTATTTTACATAAACGACCACTTTCTTTTCATTGCTAAATTCATAGCCCAATATGTGTCGATAAATGAAGATAGCAGTACTTGCTATGACAGACACTGCAGTCGAAAGAATCAGCAGAATGTATAGAGAAACTTGGGCTGCCCGAGGTTTCAAATCTCCTAGTTCATTTCAAATCTGAGTGCTACAAGCGATTATGATTTTTGTCTCAGAATGTCGATGCGACATATAAGTAAAATTTGTTGTTTTGAGAGGACCGTGCAGCAGCTTCAAAAGAATGTATATTGTAGTGCAAAGAAGTAGGAATCATGCTGTCTGAAAAGAGAAGTTGGGTTAAAAACAGATGTATGCTTCTGCATATTCAAATTATCTATAGATACTACAACAAATGAGCACACATAAAACAGACATGTAAGTGCAGATACACTCAAATGGCCATTCCAAATGCACTAGAAATACGTATTATCATTCCTGAATTGTCAACAAGTACACATGAAAGTTCATTTGAGTGTATCCTGAATTTTCCAAACGGTCATTCCAAACTAAAGTTTCCCTCTTTTCTTGGGCAGGACCACTAACTGTATCAGGTTTTCCCTCACTTGAATTAGAAGAGGTAAGTCCCAACTGTGTGACCTAACCAACCGAGTCCTGTAACTTTCTTGCCTAAATGCAACCCCCCTTTTGTTGTCACAAATGTATTTTGAAGTAAAAATTTTCAAGGCACAAAATTATCAGCAAGCACAGAATATCAACCCTTGGAGATAAAAATATATCATACAAATGATATTACTAAATTTCCCCCATTTTGTAAATACCAAGGCGGTCCTTCAACCAAGCAAAAGATAGGATAATGCAAAGATATTATATAAAAGCAAGTCTGCATTTTTTGTTAGTACATGTTTGACTTGAGAAGACAAAGTTCACTTTGAACATCTGGTTTGAATGCTGACGCTTTAACCATCAATCTTGCAACCCCTTGTATGCAGACCGTCTCTGAGGCGCTCTTCTCCGAAATTCTTGATTCTTTTTTATCAACAATGGTTATTCGAAGCATCTATCTTATATAAATGCAATGCTCCCTGAAATATTATTCTATAAGAAAATCAGAATGTAGGCCAGTTTTCTCATTCTCTCAGGCGAGTTCGTTATAAATTGGAGTTTTTCCCACGAGTATTCTTCGCTTAGCTTCTGTTGCCTGCAATATCCTCGCATAATAATCTAGTCATCAGCTTGACTGATTTAACTAGCTAAGAAATTTTCTGTTTTTACAACTTCGCTCAAGAAATATGAAGAAAAAGAAAGCTGGTCCCATTTTATCCCCAAGTGCATTGGGCATTATAAATGACAAAATATTTTAACTTTGTTTTTATTTAATACCATTCAGTTCTAACTAATCCGCCAAATTAAACATGCCACCATAAGTTTGTCCAGAAGCAGAAACAAACAACTTACTAGAAGAAGGGACATTTTTGAATAGAAACCTGCTTTTCCCAATTTGTGAGACATGTTATAAGGGCAAGCAAGACAGACTGCACTGTTGCTCCTGCTACCAATCCACTCCAAAGGCCTTCCCCTTTCAAGTGCAAAACAAATCCTAGGAGTAACGCCACAGGAATTCCAACAACGTAATATGCTCCGAGATTAATATATGCCCCGATATGCTGCCACCCGCAACCTCTAGCTACTCCTGCAGCAAACAAGAAACGACTTACCGGATGAGAAGACTAGATTTGCTATAAGGGAAAGATTTAATATTCGTTTATACTTGTTATGGAAGAGATAAATTGGGAATTTTCCTAGATGCTATCTCAAGACACACGCACACTATAAATCCTCGAACTAAATAGAGAGGGGAAAGATTACCAGAAAAAACTGCTTGTAAGCTGTCCATGATGATAGATAGGCAAAGAAAAGGAGTCATGTCTTTGACATAATTCACAACATCCATTTCATTGCTAAATGCATATCCTATTATATAACGGCAAAAGAAAATGATGGTGCTTGCTATAATGAACTCTGAGACCGACAGAACCAGCACGACAAAGACAGCAACTCGAGCTGCTCGTGGTTTCCCAGCTCCAAGTTCATTTGATACACGGGTGCTACAAGAAAATATTAATAATCTTGTTTTCAGTGCATACATAATTATATCTAGCTATGATCAAGATACAAATCATATAATAGTTATGTCAGACTAAAGAAATTAAGATCCAACCTTGCAGCAGCACCAATAGAATATTGTACCAGATAGTGCAAGGCAGTAACTGTCAAGCTGCCCGTAGAAAAAAGTAAACACTGAATTAAACATAGAATATGTTTGGAACATAGTGGATATTATAATTGACAAGATTTTAGTTTCTTCTTTTTTTCTTTAATAATGTTCAACAATGCCCCCATCCACCTTAACAAACATGTCTAAAATGTACAAAAAATACGCATACCATATGGATAGCACAGATGTCTCCAGCTCTGGATTTGGCAACAATCCACCAAGCAGTATCACTGCCTCAAATGACCACCACTCAAAACTACAGATTAAAATTGCAAAATACCGGTTATGAAAGTTCATAAGACTACAAGGTTAAACGAGCAAAATGATATGCACATTCAAAAGTTAAAAATATGATGGAAATTACCAAACCATTACAGCAGATGGGATTGCGTATTGGAAGAATTCACTCGTAGTTAGGAAAACATCCTTTGACAAAGAAGCACAGGTTTTATAACACACTGAAGAATATTTCACATAAAGACCAAGGAAGATTACATTCACCATATACGACAAACAAATAGCAAGGGATGCTCCAGCATTTCCTAACTTTAACTTCAATATTAGAGCCCAGCAAAGAGGTAAATGGAAGAACAGAGATACTAGTGAACTCAATAACATTGGAAGAATCAAACTCTGAATCTGCAAGTAGCGAACCAGAGACTGAAGCAAAGCATAAGGGAACAGTGAAGGGATGAGCCACATAGAGAATTTGCCAGCTTTGACTGAGATTAAAGGATCTTGGCCAATCAATATCAATAGCTTGTCTGTATATATCCATAATAGAGATATTGGTAAACACATCAGTAAGAGACATGTTATAGAACCATAAGTAAAAGTTCCAACTCTTTGATATTGCTCTGCTCCGTATGCCTGTCCACAGAGAGTTTCCAAAGCACCAGCCATACCAAACTGCATGAAAGATTCAATTTTATTGTATAAGTTGTGAATCAAGCATACGAAGAACTAGCTTTAGCATTATAAAAAGTTAATCTTCACCTCTTATCTAAGAGCTTGTTTGGTACGGCTTAAAATTCAATTAAAATTGAAAATATGGCCGTTATTGGGTCCACTCGTCTAATAAAAGTCAACAATAACGGCTAGTTTTTTAATTTTAATCTCTACGGGAAACACCCCTTAAATATTACTAATATATAATAAGTAGCATGGCTTAAAATTTATATTTCAGATCCCCCAAAATAGAGATTTTAGTTAGATTTATCTCTGGTTTCTGAAGAAATCTACTCGTGAACTGGTGGCCGTGATTCAACAGGTTGCACAGCTAACAGAATATCACATCACACACACAAAGAAGTACTAAAGAATAGAAAGTAAAAGCCATAAAATCAATGTTATTTACATTCTCGGGAGAGGAAAAGAAAAATTCACCTTGGAGAGGACAAATAAAGAGATACAAGAATCAACTAAAGCCTGAGACGTCCCTAAATACCAATTTTCAAGATTGAGAACTCACATTATACCGGGAACACATCATTCACTGCCGGGGGATTGGAATTCAAGACATACAAAACAATTTTTATACAAATTCACTAAACTGCTTACGGTTATTGAATGGCCTTTAATCACAAAAAAAGGAAAACTAATCAATTGTATGACTTGTAGCAATCATTAGCAAAATCAAAAGTTGAGACAAGAAGAAGGACCTTACAATGACACTGAATCCGGTAACATTTGTAAATGAAGTAGCAATAGAGGCGCTTGATAGTTCAAGTTCCCCTAGATGCCCCAACATCATCATCGCAACAACCCGCAACATGTACTGAGAAAGTGTCACCACTATCATCGGAAATGCTATGGTATTCACCTGATTCAGCTCTCTTGCAAACGCCTCCCAAGTACTGAGTACCCTTTTACATTCCCTGTTTTCTTGAAGCAGTGGCTCTTCGGATTCCATTAAGAGTTTAATTATTGTGTTTTTATCCTAAATGCATGGACAGAGAGGTTAAATGAGTGAGGAAGAATTGTGTATCATTTTGTAGGTGATGGCCTTCCATGTAAAGGAAAAGCATAGGAAGAAAAAAAAAACGGTGGACAATATCACTAGTAAAGACAAAAAGTCTTGAAAGAGAACAAGACAGAGTTCAGAATTGGATGGTAGTTTGTCCTTTCGTCTTTAGGAAAATTTTCACTTTTTCTCCCCATCTTTATCAAATGTAACAAATATATACTTGAAATTTTTTTAGTCATAATTCGTCCCAACTTTTCATTATATAGCAACGCTAATCATTTTGTCCATTTTGACCATTAAATGACAGATTCATCATTCTCTTTAAATAAGTAAAATCAATAATAATAAAAATAAAAAAGTTTCAAATGGAGTTCCATAACTTTTGGTCAATTCGATAAAACATTAGGTAAAACATTAGATACAAATAGAATTTTCCTTAATTGTTTTAAGTGTGATTTATTTGTTTTTTTAAAAAGTTATGGAACTCCATTTGAAACTTTTTTATTTTTATTATTATTGATTTTACTTATTTAAAGAGAATGATGACCCCTTGTCAATTCGATAAAATATTGGATAAAAAATTAGGTACGTGTACCCTCCCAAATAACACCCACCCCATCAATCCTAGTCCACCTCCACTAGTGACCAAACATCACCCCCACAAATGCATGAGAAGGTGGTTTGCGATTTAGGCTTTCAATTTTTTATCCAGTCATCTTTAATTATTTTTATTTTTTATTTTTCAAACATTTCTCTCTCCATCCTTGTCAAATAATTGTCAATAAGCATGAGAATATCAATACTACAGGTGTCACGCATTGTATACAAAGTGAAAGTATCACAAGTGTACGGTGTCAAGTTTTATAATATAGTGATAAAATGAAAAATGTCAAACTCATATGGATTGATACTTGATTTCTACCGAGTACTATAATTGTTTAGTTTTCAATTTATTTAGACGATCAAAATTAAATCAATATTGTGATTTTAATCTAATGTAGATGGAATAAAAATGGAAAGTGAAATGAAGCAAATTATAAAGAAGTTATCAAATTATGAAAATCTAGGGAATGATTTCATCGTACTATCGAAAATGTTTTTCAACATATAACATTAATTTCATCGCACTATCGAAAATGTTTTTCAACATATAACATTAATTCAATCAAATTGCTCTCAATTTATAGGCAATAACCTTAAATTAATTATATTCCCTCTCTCGAGTGTCGAATATAACCTATCTCTATAGTTTAATTCCAATATCTTTATTTCGAATTAAATGTACAGAAATTATGATGCATGTGGTTCTTAATTCAAATAAGTCTCAAAAATTTGTATTTTGTCTCGAAATCTACGAAACATAGGTTATGTTGTTATTAGATCGCACATAAAATTCCCTCTCTTGAGCGCCGACATTTACACATCAATTCATTTAATTAGTGACCAATTAATTGAAAGCATTACACACAAACAACACAAATAAATTGACGAAAAATTCAAAAGAACTAAATATATAGGAATCAAAACACGTCTCAAGTTGAATACATAAAACTCAAGATGTAAAAATTTAGTTCATGACTACTAAAAACAACATATCAAATGCTAAAGTAAAGAACATGGAGAAGACAAGAATGATAAAAATTGTTTTGCCGCTTGATTTCTTCTCCAATTCGTTGATGATTGTTGTTCTTTTTCCTCTTCTCAGCCGTTCTCCCCCTCTCAATTAGATCTTCCAACTTGTATTTGTAGCCCCTTACGAAATTCAACATGTATTGGAGGTGGGTCGGGCCGAAAAAATAAAGAAAACTGATTTTTTTTTGGATGCTGCGCAGCGGCGCCCAAGAACGGTGCCGCATCTTCTGACTTTTCTTTTCGAGCTGGGTGCCGTAGCACCCAGGAGTTGACGCCCGGCGCCCAGCTCTTTTTTTTTTTGTGTTTCTTGGGCGTCGTGGTGCCCAACTCTCTGCCCTTAGTCTCTTCGCCTCTTTTTCACTTCATTTTTTTTTCTTGTTTCACCTACTTTTCAAGTCCAATTTTTTTGATCACATGTGGCTCCATATCAAGCTTCAAAAATACGCTATTTTCTTTTATGTATCTAACCTACAAAACAACATAAACAAACATATCAAAACACTTAAAAGTGCTCAAGAACAAGCCGAAACTATGTTTTAAAGGTATTAATTTAATGAGTGATTTACACTCATCAAACACCCCCAAACTTAGTTATTTGCTTGTCCTCGAGCCAACACAAAACAACAAAAAAATAGTTAACTAAAACACAAATAAAGCATACCAACACAAGACTCAAATTAACTATTTAGCTGGATAAATTATTTTTATGACTCAGCGTTTAGAATATGATATCGAATTCGTGAACTATTTCAAAGTCATAGTACCAAAGTCAAATTTTACCTTTCCAATGCAAAACATGTGCGTGTGGGGAACCAAATACAAGGTTGTACATTCATAGGTTTATTCAATTCCGACCTTAAAAAAATCATTTATCTCATTTCTCCGCTCGTGGAAATCGTACACCCCAAACTTATTTTTTTTTCCCTTTTTTTCTCGAGGTATAATTTATGGGTTGCTAACAACACTCCTTACTCTCTCTCTAGTTCGGGTGGTTGTCAGTAAATGCAGTTCAACATATCAGTAAATGAGGATTCTCCTATTTTTGACTGCTTCAACCTCCAAGAATCAACTAAGTTACTAACCTCTTGTCAAAGTCTTAATCCTCTAAAATGAGTGTTCGGGGCTAATCAAGATATATGGTGTGTTTTGTGTTTTATGCACATACTTTTTCAGCTACAAGTATTTTTTATTTACTCTTTATGCGAATACCTATCCATTAAACTTTCTAAATGACCCATGTAGCGAGCTTTAGGTCGATGACTCCAAGTCAGATGACTTTAGGGCATCAAATTTTAAATCCTTTCAAACTTATTCACTCGAGTCATAAAGGCTACAAATAGATGTTTCGCAATGAGATTATTATAGTCGTCCAAATTTTTTTTCCATGATCAGTGCAATGTCCTTATTAAACACTCATTCTCGAAAATTTGACTCATAACTTAAGGTTTTCACCCAATTTTTATCATATTGATCTCAACAGTCCACACAAATTTTAGCAAACAAGGAATCCACATCTACATCCATGTTTTCCTACAACTAGGGATGGGCAAAACCAGATTGAACCCGCCCAAATCGAACCAACCCGACTGGTTTGGATTTTTTTTTTTTTTTGTTTTTACACGGGTTGAGTGGGATTGGTTGTATGGGCGGATTGGGTCGGGTTATGGGTTAACTCACGAAAATCGAATAAACCCGCCCAACCCGACTATCCTCTTTGAAAAAAATAAAAATAAATAAAATACCTAAAAAGTATAAGTTGATAGTGTAACTGTAATTACTTTGGTACATTTTAGAGGAGAAACTTATTGTCCTTCCCACAATAAATGTAGTATAAGTTTTCCATGTTATGTTAAATACACTTTGTTCTTTGTAAGCTCGGCTAATGATGATTGAATAAGATAATAGAAAATTTTATTTATTTATTTACTTACTATTTAATCTTATCTATCCGAATTAGTATAATAGAAAATTGGATGACTTTAATTTTTGTTGACAAGTCGTCACAAACTGACCAACTCAACCCAACCCGATCGATACTTGATTGGGTTGAGTTAGGTTTCAACATTTACACATGTTGGGTTGGGTTAAATTTTGATCAAACCGTTCACGTTGGGTTGGGTTTGGGTTGAAGCAAAAATCGACCCAACCCAACCTATTCTGATATTAAAATTGTCTATACATGGAACTTTGTAGTTGGTCCATTTGTTCTTGCAAGCCATCCTACCAACGGGTCATGCGCAAGTCCATTGCCTTAAGCCGACTAAGTATATCCCTTGTAGGGTCTCCAGTGCGTAAAGGTGGAGAAGTAGCTGTAGTTGGTTGCGATGGTTGAGATGAAGTGGTCATGTGTTGATGCACCGCTAGCTTAGCCCAGAGATCTCGCGTAAGTGGTGGCTTAAGGTGTAAGACTTCATCAGATTCCCACATGGCGACACCCGCTTGTACACATAGATCATGTATTAGAGATAGATGTCCTAAATTACTGGTGGCGGGCCCTGTTAGGATGCATAAGATGCTGTTCTGAATGACCTTGACCACATCAATAGAGTGTCTCATTTGGATGACGTAATTCAATGTAGTATGTTCTCTTGTCACCTCATTGATGTTGCTACTAGGAATTAGTTTGGCAGATGTAAATTGATGCCAAATTTTACAATTGACTTTCAAACCGACCGTGGGAAAGTTAGTCACAACACTTGCATTACGTTTCCATTCAGTACCTTCGCAAGCTAGTGTGTAAATCAAGCTATTTGGGTCAACTTCCTCATCCCGTAATTTGAAATAGTCATCATTGGGTGTATCCTACGTGTGGTAGAATCTGTTGATGGAGATACTGTCAAATCTAACCCAATGACCTCGCACAATGGCTGACCCCAATCCGGGGTTACCATCACTGGAGCTGTAACTAATTTTTCCTTTATCGCTTTAAATGCTTTCAAGCAGTCTTCATCAAATACGAATTTAGTGTCCTTCTCCGAAAGGTTGCATAGAGGTTTAGCTACCTTTGAGAAGTCTTTAATAAATCTCCTGTAAAACCCAGCATGCCCCAAGAAACTCCGAATGCCTTTTGACATTGGTGGGTAGGAAGTGGTCTTTTCTAGTTGCTTTGTTCAGCTTCATGTAATCAATACATACCCTCCAGCTAGTTATTATTCTTGTTGGAATTAGATCGTTGTTGTCGTTCTTGATTACTGTTATTCCACCTTTCTTTAGCACCACTTGTACTGGGCTAACCCATTCACTGCCTGAAATTGTAAATATAATCCATGCCTTTAGTAACTTTAGTATCTCTGCCCAAACCACCTCTTTCATAACTGGGGTTTAGTCTTCTTTGATGTTCAATGGATGGTTTGTAAGAGTTTTTCATAAGGATTTTATGCATGCAAATAGTAGGACTTATACCCTTGATATCAGCTATAGACCAACCCACTGTGTTATCTTAACACTCTTAATAGCCTGTCCTCTTCATCCCTGGTGAGTGGGGAATAAATTATCACTGGAGATGTAGAATTTTCCTCCAAAAATGCATATCGAAGGTGATCTGGTAGTTACTTCAATTCAACTTTATTGTCTTCATTACCCTTGTTGTCATCTGAGCACACTGCATGCTGAATGTCATCAATCTGTGATGGATTCCATCAACTGGTAATGATTCAAGAGCCAATATGCAATCAACTAACTCCTTGCTCCCTGTGTAACCCACAGACGTGTCAATATCATCCTTTGTTGCACTAAACATCATACAATGTTCCAAGGGGTCTTCGATAAATACTTTCTCTTCCCTCACTACAACATCAATGAGGTCAATTCTATGGTAAGTATCGGTGTTATCTGGAAACTTTTTTTGCTTGGTAAATATTGAACATCACTTCCTCATCATTCACTCTCAATGTTAACAGCCCTCCTTATACATCAATTAAGGCCCCTCCCGTTGCTAAAAATGGCCTACCCAAAATTAATGGAATCTTCTGATCTTCCTCCATGTCCAATACAACGAAGTCANTTACCCCAATCTGGTGTTATCATTACTGGTGCTGTAATTAGTTTCTCCTTTATTATCTCAAACGCCTTTAAACAGTCTTCATCAAACACAAATGTAGTATCTTTCTCCAAAAGGTTGCATAGAGGTTTAGCTACCTTAGAGAAATCTTTAATGAATCTCCTGTAAATCCCAGCATGCCCCAAGAAACTCCGAATGCCTTTTGACATTGGTGGGTAGGAAGTGGTCTTTTCTAGTTGCTTTGTTCAGCTTCATGTAATCAATACATACCCTCCAGCTAGTTATTATTCTTGTTGGAATTAGATCGTTGTTGTCGTTCTTGATTACTGTTATTCCACCTTTCTTTAGCACCACTTGTACTGGGCTAACCCATTCACTGCCTGAAATTGTAAATATAATCCATGCCTTTAGTAACTTTAGTATCTCTGCCCAAACCACCTCTTTCATAACTGGGGTTTAGTCTTCTTTGATGTTCAATGGATGGTTTGTAAGAGTTTTTCATAAGGATTTTATGCATGCAAATAGTAGGACTTATACCCTTGATATCAGCTATAGACCAACCCACTGTGTTATCTTAACACTCTTAATAGCCTGTCCTCTTCATCCCTGGTGAGTGGGGAATAAATTATCACTGGAGATGTAGAATTTTCCTCCAAAAATGCATATCGAAGGTGATCTGGTAGTTACTTCAATTCAACTTTATTGTCTTCATTACCCTTGTTGTCATCTGAGCACACTGCATGCTGAATGTCATCAATCTGTGATGGATTCCATCAACTGGTAATGATTCAAGAGCCAATATGCAATCAACTAACTCCTTGCTCCCTGTGTAACCCACAGACGTGTCAATATCATCCTTTGTTGCACTAAACATCATACAATGTTCCAAGGGGTCTTCGATAAATACTTTCTCTTCCCTCACTACAACATCAATGAGGTCAATTCTATGGTAAGTATCGGTGTTATCTGGAAACTTTTTTTGCTTGGTAAATATTGAACATCACTTCCTCATCATTCACTCTCAATGTTAACAGCCCTCCTTATACATCAATTAAGGCCCCTCCCGTTGCTAAAAATGGCCTACCCAAAATTAATGGAATCTTCTGATCTTCCTCCATGTCCAATACAACGAAGTCAGGTGGGAAGATAAATTTGTCAACTTTGACCAAAACATCTTCAATGATTCCTCGTGGGTATGTGAGGGATGTATCAGCTAGTTGTAGAGTTACTGTTGTCGATTTTACTTCCCCAAGGCCCGACTTATTGAAAACAAAAAAGGCATCAGGTTGATGCTTGCTCCAAGATCACAGAGGGCTTTATCAAAAGATGAGCCTCCAATGGTGTAGGGAATAGTGAAATTGCCCGAATCTTTTCTCTTCTAAGGGAGTTTCTTTTGAAAAATAGAGCTGCATTCCTTTGTCAACTTCACTGTTTCATATTCTTCCAACTTCCTATTCTTTGACATCACTTCCTTCATGAATTTAGCGTAGTTAGGCACTATTCAAAGCATCCGCAAAAGGAATATTAATATGAATTTTCTTGAAAATTTCTAAAAATTTAGCAAATTGTGCATCAAATTTCTTCTTTTGGAATAGTTGTGGAATGGAAGTGCTGGTTTGATGATTGGTGGGTTATCATGAAATGATATGGAGTAAGGCTTGTGCGCCTTCTGTGCTTCCTTAGTCTCTTGTTATGCTTCTACTTGTTCTTCCTCTGTATCAGGTGTATGATTTGTTATTTCTTCGGGCTTATTTTCTCCNCCTTCTGTGCTTCTTTAGTCTCTTGTTTTGCCACTACTTGATCTGCCTCTTTATCTAGTGTAGGACTTGTTACTTCTTCGGGTATACTTTCTCCAATTTGTTTGCCACTTCTCAATGTAATGGCCTTGCAATGCCCCTTTGGGTTGATTTCTGTATCACTTGGAAACTTTCTCGGTTGTTGATACTTCATTGATGTCGCCAACTGCCCAATCTAAACCCTTAGATTTTCCATTGTGGCTCACATGTTCGACACACGTGTTTCGATGTTATCCAAACGTGTCTCATCTTTGTTGAATCGCGATCTTGTCTCTGAAATGAAAGTTCCAAGGATGTCCTCTAAGGATGACTTCCCTTCAAAATTTTGAGTGTTGAACCCAAGTGGAGGTTGGAGTGTGTTCCTGTTATTGTCATATGATAAATTATCATGATTCTTTAGCCCTGGATGATAATGATTTGAAGAGTAGTTTCCCCTCTGATTGTAGTTCCTACTGTTGACATATTGAGCTTGCTCATTCCTTATCTCCGTCTCTTGATGTGATGAGGAGACATCCATAACTGAATCTGATTTTTGTTGATTTCCTTAAGTGGTAAATGCAACTATCTGATTAGTAAGTGATGAGAGCTGAGCTGTTAATGCTGTGATGGGATCCACTTCATGAAGTCCCGCCACTTTTCTAATGATTGATCTCTCACTCGGTCATTGATAGCTATTTGTAGCTATGTCGTCCAACAAGGAATATGCAGCATCTGCCATTTTTGCCATTAGAGTGCCTCATGCAACTACATCTACTATGGTTCTTGTCTGTCCATTTAATCTGTTGTAGAAGATCTCAGTCTGCATCCAACTCTGAAAACCATGTTAAGGACATCTTCTAATCAAGTCCTTGAATCTTTCCCAAGTTTCATAAAACGGTTCGAAGTTAGATTGTTTGAAATTACATATCTCGCTTTGAAGTTTAGCTAATTTGGAAGGTGAGAAGTACTTGGTGAGGAATTCCTGAGCTAAAACATCTCAAGTTGTAATTGACTCATGCGATAGTGACTGGAACCAAGCTTTTGCCTTATCCTTCAAGTAGAAAGAGAATAGGCGAAGTGTAATTGCCTCATCGTCGACTCTATTCATCTTCATCGTATCACAAATTTCTAAAAAAGATCCCAAATGAGCATTGGATCTTCTGTTGCAGTTTCCCCAAATTGATTCTGTTGTACCATGTGTATTAATCCCGACTTTAGTTCAAAATTATTTGCAACAATAGTCGGGTGCGCAATATCGGAGTAATTATCATTGACCACTGGCCTGACATAATCCCGAATAGCTCGTTGTTGGTTATTTTCATTAACTGCTCTTGCTTCTGGGTCTGCCATTGCTCCACGTTCGTCCCTCTGTATGCTACTTAGCAAGCGAAATGTGCGTTCTGGTTCAGGATCAACAGGTAACAATTCCAGATTTCTCGCCCTTCGCATACACAGCTAAGAATAACAAACTAAGAAATTATCAGAGATATCAATAAAATAAATAAATAAAAGAAAATGAAAAATCTAAATTAAAGTNTAATATCAATAGAATTCAAATAAATCAATCCCCGATAACGGCGCCAAAAACTTGTCACGCGTTGTATATAACGTGAAATTACCGCAAGTGTACGGTGTCAAGTTTTTTAATGTAGTGATGAAATGAAAAATGTCGAATCCACAGGGATTGATACTTGATTTCTACCGAGTACTATAATTGTTTAGTTTTTACTTTATTTAGACGATCAAAATTGAATCAATATTGTGATTTTAATCTAATGTTAGATGGAATAAAAATGGTAAGTGAACGAAAGCAAATTATAAAGAAGTTATCAAATTATGAAAGCTCAGGGAATGATTTACCGCACTATCAACAATATTTTTCAACCTATAATATTAATTCAATCAATTTTTTCTCAATTTATAGGCAAGAACATTAAATTAATTATATTCCCTCTCTCGAGTGCCAAATAGAACATATCTCTATAGTTTAATTCCAATATCTCTATTCCGAATTAAATGTATAAAAATTATGATGTACGTGGTTATTAATTCAAGTAAGCCTAAAAAAATCGTATTTTCTCTCGAAATCTATGAAACCTAGGTTATGTTGTTCTTAGATCACACATAAATTTCCCTCTCTCGAGCGTCGAAATTTACACATCAATTCATTCAACTAGTAACCAATTAATTGAAGGGTTATTCCCCTTGTACCGAGGAGGGAGGTACCGAATGGTGTACTCCCCTCACATAAAATGCCGACCCTAAATGTATAAAATAATGCTGACCCGTGGCCCCCACTTTCTGATGTAAGTGGGGTGTAAAAGATTAGGTAAAAAATTATGTACATGTAGCATGACCCTTAATTGAAAGCATTACACACAAACAACACAAATAAATTGATGGAAAATTCAAAAGAACTAAATATATAGGAATCAAAACACATCTCAAGTCGATTACATCAAACCCTAGATCTAAAGATTTAGTTCAGGACTAGTAAAAACAACATATCAAATGCTATGGTAAAGAACATGGAGAAGAAAAGAATGATAAAAACTGTTTTGCCGCTTGATTTCTTCTCCAATTCGTTGATGATTTGTCCTATTGATAATTGTTGTTCTTTTTCCTCTTCTCAGCCGTTCTCCCCTCTCAATTAGATCTTCCAACTTGTATTTATAGCCTTTAAGAAATTCAACACGAATTGGAGGTGGGCCGGGTCGAAAAAAACAAAGAAAACTGATTTTTTGGGGGGATGCGGTGCCGCGGCTTCTAACTCTTCTTTTTGAGTTGGGAGTCGCAGTGCCTAGGAGCAGGAGCTGGCGTCACGACGCCCAACTCTCTACTTTTTTTTGGTGTTTCTTAGGTGCCATGGCGCCCAACTCTCTGTCCTTAGTCCGTCTTCGCCTTTTTTCACTTCATTTTATTTTCTTGTTTCACCTACTTTTCAAGTCCAATTTTTTTGATCACGCGTGGCTCCATCTCAAGCTTCAAAATACGCTATTTTATTCTATGTATCTAACCTACAAAACAACATAAATAAACATATCAAAACACTCAAAGGTGCTCAAGAACAAGCCGAAAACTATGTTTGAAAGGTATTAATTTAACGATAGATTTACACTCATCAATAGGAGATAAAAATGAATCATACCATGAGAAGACAAAGTCCACTTGACACATCTAGTTTGAATGCTGATGCATTACTTATCCATCTTGCAACTTCTGAGTGCACAGTCGACCCTCTGAGGTTTTCTTCGCTGAAATTATTGATTCTTTTTTGTCAATAGTGATTATTCGAGAAGAAAATACGGAAAGAACTTAAAAACTGAATAAAATGCTTGAATGGAACATTATTGATTGATGACCATAGGTCATGAGCATCTAACACACATTTATTCCTATTTGTAGTAAAATAAGTTCAACAACTCTCTACTACTAGTGTTTATCCAAAAAATAGATAACAAATATCAAATAACAAATTAACAATTCTATCCTTCGATTTGAATTTGACAATCTTATCACTCCAAGATTTTCTAGTCTCATCCTCATCATTTCGGTTGTGATGTTGTATGACATTTCTAACATCCTCCCGCAAACTGTGCTGGGGCTGAAGGCACTGTTTGGTTCGAAAAATAAAGCAATTATTTGTATCTTCATTCTTGCGAAGATATGTTGTTTTTGTATTGTTTGGATTTGATTTGATGTGATGTGATCTATTTGATGTGGACAATGTCTTCATTGGTGAAATGATCAACAATGATTTTTATCTTCATTCTTGCGAAGATATGTAGTTTTTGTATTATTTGGATTTGGTGGGATGTATTTGATTTGTTTGAAATTGGTGGGATGTATTTGATGGATGAGAATCAATAAGATATAGATGAGTGTAAATAAGTTGTCAATATTTATGAATAGCAAAGTAATAGTGATAGAGAAGACTTCAGGTGTGCTGAGTGCTCACAATGGCTCTGATACCAAGAAGAAAATACGGAAAGAATTTAAAAATTGAATAAAATGCTTGAATGAAACATTATTGATTGATGGCCTAGGCCATGAGCACCTAACACACATTTATTCCTATTTGTAGTAAAATAAGTTCAACAACTCTCTACTACTACTGTTTATCCAAAAATTAGATAACAAATATCAATTAACAAATTAACATTTCTATCCTTCGATTTGAATTTGACAATCTTATCACTCCAAGTTTTTCTGGTCTCATCCTCATCATTTCGGTTGTGATGTTGTATAACATTTCTAACAATTCGAAGCTCTCATATAAATGCAATGCCACTTGAAATAAGGCTCCAGCTTTTTCATTCTCTCAGACAAGTTCATTATGAGTTGGAAAATTCCCGTCAAATATTCTCCGTCTTGCTTCCATTGCCTGCAGTATCCGCTCAAAATAATCTAGTCATTAGTACATTTTTACTAGCTAAAAAATTTTATGTTCTTTAACCACAACTTTGCTCAAGAAAGATGCAAACTCAGCCCATTTTATCCTAACTGCATTGGACATTACGATTAACAAAATTGTAACCCTTTATTTTTTTAGTACTATGCAATTCTGACCGATCCGTTAAAACTTACAACAATAAATGTGTCTAGAAGCCAAAAGAGTAGCAATGACAGAGAAAAAATAATTAAAAATTAAAAATTAACCAAATTTTAAAATAATAATAATAATAATAATAATAATAATAATAATTCATTAGAAGAAGGGACATTTGGATGGGAACCTGCTTTTCCCAATTTGTGAGACATGTTATAAGGGCAAGAAAGAAAGCTTGCACTATTGCTCCAGCCACCAATCCACTCCAGAGGCCTTCCCCTTTCAAGTGCAAAACAAATCCTAGGAGTAACGCAACCTCTCGCTACTCCTGCAGCAAACAAGAAATGACTTGCCTGATGAGGAGACTCGATTTGCTATAAGGGAAAATTGTCTTCTTTTGTACTTGATATAGTAGAGATATATCGGGAATTTTCCAAGCTACTATCGCAGATTCACACTAAAAAATTTTGAATTAAATAAAGAGACATGGGAAGATTACCAGAAAGAACTGCTTGTAAGCTGTCCATGATGATGGAGATGCAAAGAAAAGGAGTCATATCTTTGGCATAATTCACGACATCCGTTTCATTGCTCAATGCATATCCTAATATATAACAGCAAAAGAATATAATAGTGCTTGCTATAACGAACTCTGAGACCAACAGAACCAGCACGGTAAAGACAGCAACTCGAGCTGCCCGTGCCTTCCCAGCTCCAAGTTCATTCGATACACAAGTGCCACAAGAAAATATTAATAATCTAGTTATGGATTAAAGAGATTAAGATCAAACCTTGCAGCAGCACCAAAAGAATATTGCAGCAGATAGTGCGGGGAAGTAATTGTCAAGCTGCCCAGAAAAGTGATGGAATTTATGAATCAAAGAGTGGAACTTATCGGATTAATATGCTAACCGGATTTAACACTCCTAACTATTTTGTTCAACTCATCAGATATACACTCAACTTACTAGATATTCACTAGACTTACCGTATATGCAAAGGAAGTTACCGGGATTGCTACTGTCATGTTCTGTTGTGCTGAGATTTTTTAAGAAAGAAGTGCTATGAGACTGATCGCAAGATATGACAAATA
>CAIGRF010048047.1:13821-39062 GCA_903798235.1 Fraxinus ornus | reverse complement strand
GACTTCTAAGCTTCACTCTTCAAAATTCTTGTTCTTGTCGTTCTATTTGACTTGCATCTTGATTTGCGTCTTTTGCGAATCTTCAACTTCCAATTCGATCGTCGTATGCAAATCTCTATCGTCTCGAATGATTTTGACTTGAATGTTTAACTTTCACTTTGATCTTCACTTCAAGTCCGATTTATGATGTGTTGATTTTGGCAATGCTTGATAGATTTTAATATTGAATTATCATCACTCAAAATCAAATGTTAAAAACAATATTAATCTTGTTTGTTATAATCAAACATTAAGGTTATAATGAACCATAGGTCAACATCTTTTAGTCAACTTCTTTTTTTTTTTGCATGGGTACATGTCAATAAAATACATTAAATTATTAGATATCTTAAAATTAGATATAGGGATCTCATTTAAGATATCTAGTCACTTAATTAAAACTTCAATTGGTATTTGACACCAATTGAGCTAGTAATTGAAGGCGTAGTTCATACGTTCGCGACTTGACTTAACCGTCAGAATGTGGATAAGAAGAAGGGAGAGGGGTTAATACGTGGTTATTTTGGTAACCTTTTATTTCTTTATTTCTATTTTTTTTTTAAATTTTAGGCCATAATTGATTAGACACGTTTCTTTTAGTCAACTTCTTTCACTTCTTTTGCGTCGGTACATGTCAATAAAATACATTAAATTATTAGATATCTTAAGCCATGTTACGAAGGGATCTTGAATCTTTAATTTCTAGCACTCATGGTCCCGAACATTTCAAAAGTCATCGTCTTCTAATGGAAATCGTTAATTTGACCATTAAAAGTTCAAGTTTGGAATGAAATGACCATTGTATCCTTAATTTGATTTAAAACAAGTAAATATGATAAAATGATAAAAAGAAAAAATTGAAACATACACCCACCCCTACCCCATATTTCCCTCTCGTTTCCTAGTGGTGGTGAACTCATGTTTTTCCTTCATGAACCATGGGTTCCTTGGTTCACCGCCTAGTACTCTCACCCTAAATACCAACAAATCTTATCATTCCTCCATTATTTTTGGAATTTTGATTTTCAAACAACATTTAACAATATAACTATCCCTCTCTGTAAATCTAACCTTTCTTCCAAGAGTTAATTAAATTCGATCACCAATATTTACCTTCAGTTATTACTTGCTTACCTAAAAATAAAGGGTTACCGATTGCCTATCCTTATTTAAAAAAAGTTACCTACCCAATAAAATTCGTCCGTCCGCATGGCGCATGTAAATCCTACTTGGTTAATAATTGTGTCAAAAATTTTGTTAGCGTGCAAGAAATTGTTATCTTTAGAAAATGGGAAGGGCCATGCGATCACATGGTGTTTTCCATTTCGATCGTATAGCTTTAGCCTTTTGCTCACTGAAACTCATATGTGATACAGTGTGATCGCATAGTATGGGAAACAATGTCATCGCATGGCTCATCATAAGAGTAAAGTGCTACACGCTCACTGTTGGACACTTTGATCTATAGCAAACAAAGTATTCCAAATTCTATTAAAAGAAAATCTATGCCTACACAGTAGTAATAAAATGACTTGATTGCACACTAGTATAAGTTGCACAATATTGAGTATCATCCTTAATGATTCAGTTGCCTTGGCTAGTAACAAGATGAAAACCAAAAGCTCTTTCATTTGTCTAACACAATGAATCACTCTCATTCAATCATACACTTTGTTAGGCTCCGAATTCTGGGGTAAGTTAAATCATGAATATCTTATGACCGCCTAATCTATGTAAAAGTCTAGGTCTCATCACCAAGGTCAGCTCGAAATGATGGCTACCATAATCCTAGAAAACATCATGATTACAAATTCTCTGCCATACTGTGAAGTAAGCTAGTCCCCCAATCAGCGAATGACATCTGCAAGGATGACGTCAACACCTCATTTTCCCATTAATTAGCCGCAAAAGCCCCTTATCCAATATTAACTCAGCGTCATGATGATCTGATGGTGGCTAACCTCAACGGCCAATCAGAGAAAAGATCATTGGCACACCTTTGATTGACAAGACCCAAGTCGGATAAGTGAAGCTTATTCTCTCTATTGAACCAGCATATCCTTTTAGAGGAAGACGAATGGAACTCAGCATTTCAAAACACGTGTACTTTGATTAAACACTTTCCTCATTTATGCAATAAAAAAGATGTAACCAAGAATTGCTATAGAAAAAGACATCTCTATCCTATCATGGACTCAAAAGTTACCTCTAAAACTTTTGATGTCAACAGTTTGGCTCTAGAAGGAGGGCCCCTTTGTATAGGCAACCCAATTTCTCTATAAAACCTACACAAAATTAACCATGACAACATATCGTTATGAACCACAGTTCAGTGTTAGGAAATCAATCTTACACTCATCCTAATAAAATCGAAGCCCCACAAGATTTCTGGAGAGGACAAGGTAAAACTAAAGCAGGCAATTCTCAAATAACCATCATGACAGAAGTTATTGAACGGCTAACAAACGCAGTCAACAGATTGGAATGAAACCAGGCTTATGTTCTTCCTTCTGGTACCAAGGTAGAATTGGTGTGCTGTCGTAGGCACCCAAAAGTAGTTCTTAAACCTCTAAAACTAATGTAGCAATGGAAGTAAGGGTTAAACATTCTTCTTAAAATTCAATAACCTCGATCGCAAAAAATTATCAAATCCTAGACCTCACAAGTTAAATGATTCAAACAATTACGAATTTGAGATTTAACTTAGCTATATATTGCAATATGTGAAAAAACTAATAGATCTCTTAGCAATCAAACATGACAATCATAAAATTATGCATAGAAGAATATTCAATACTGAAAATATAAATTAAACAATGAAAATAGGTGGATCTCACAGTTATAATGTTTTCCAAGGCTTCGGTATCCTTCAATCAAGCACCAAGAATTAGTTACACATTTCACAGTTATAATATTTTCCAAGGCTTCTGTATCTTTCAATCAGGCACCAAGAGTTAATTACATATGATAGATCTAAGAAAAATTAGAGAGAAAAGAGGTTGGAGGCGTTCTGGTCTCTTTTTCGTATGTTCTATGGTTGATAAGTTGTGCAAGATATGTTACTAAAGGAGTTTGAGTCGAAGAAGGAAAGTGAAATTTAGGGTCCAGAATGAACCATACGTATGCATTGTTCAATTCTTGCGTACGCACATTGTACTAAAAATGACCTCAGTAGTTATTTTTTGGCATCTCGTGTACGCATGTCTTGCAGGCATGTGCGTACGCACAGTACAAAATTTTTCCATCGAATATTTTGATCATATCTTCCTCTCTTGATGTCCAATTGAGGTGATTCAAAATGCATTGGAAAGACAACTCAAAGGGATACAACATTTATTTAGATATCATCTTCCAATTCGATCACTTTCTATGTCAAAAATGAGTCTCAATATGAGGCTGAAAATTGGTGTATAACTTTTTGTTTGGAAATTGATGTGTGATTATATTTTGACGATATTTCATCCCTTTGACATCTTCTTTCAACCAATTGACTCTCAAAAATTCATCGTTTGGTTTGACACAACTTTTGTGCATTTGCAGGCTAGTCCTTGAACTTTCATTTCTATAAAATAAGGAGGGAAAAATATTTATTTTACATTCCTATCAGGAATCCCCAACCAGGGAAAGAACTAGACAACCTTCTACCAGAAGAGCCATCCACTTTTTGAGAGAAGAATCTTCCAAAAGTTGAATTGACGATGTCAGAAGTCATCGCCCTGTAATGGAACTAGTCACTAGAAAAGCTGGCAGTGTGTTTGACAGATTAGACTCCCACCACTCATTAATGCCCCTAAGCGAATGTGCTGAGCTTAATTCGAAACACCTATCAAAATGGGTGGAACTTGAAATGAACTCCTAGAAAAGCATATTGTTGATTTGGAAACTAAAAACAAAGGAACTGTAGAGGAATTCTCACTAATTACTACCCCCATTCACAGAGGATATTTTTGCCGAATCTTTACTAGAAATATTGAAGATGCCACAATTGACTGGGTATGAGGAGGAAGGATATCCCCTTAGTCACTTAAATAAGTACACTCCATGGATGGAACTGCATTGCAAAAATGACTCAATCATGTGTCGCATTTTCCCATTAACGTTGGGAGACAAAGCTAAAAAATGGTTCAGGAGGCTGCATCAAAGGTCCATAAGAAATTGAACCGACCTAGCCACGACATTTCTAGCTCAGGTTGTGGGCTCCAAGGCCAGAACCATGCCCAAAGAACATGTGGTGAGCTTCAAGTAAGGAAAAGCAAGTCACTTAAAAGTTATCTCAACATATTCAATAAACAATCCATGGAGGTAGAGAAGATATCTGATGACACCGCCCTCATGGTAGCCCTTTCTGGGCTAAGGTCTAGATAAGGTTCTGGTGGTCAGTACATGAAGATGGACCCCAAACATACCACGAATTCCTTAATTAAGTTTGAAAAATATATAAGTGCTGAGGAAGCAACTTCAGATTCGGAAGAAGTCAAGATAGAACCTCTTACCCCAAGCCAAGCAAAGGAGAAAAAAATGGAAAAAAAATTCACCCATGAAAAAAGAAAAGATAGGAGGGATAGAGACCAACCTAAACCTTATCCAGATAGTTTTCACGAGTACCACCCATTGAATTCTACCTTGGAAGAAGTTTTCATGCAAACATGTGATAAAAGAAACGCTTCACAGACCCCTACCCCAAAAAAAGATCCAGCGGAGAAAAAAAAACAAAATAAGTACTGCCAATATCATAGGTCGGCATGACACAGTACAGAAGATTGTAGAGGCCTGAAAAAAGATAAACCAAACTCATCCTAAACAACCTTACAAATAGGGAACAAGTCAACAAGCTCAACTAGTTCTTCCAACTCGAAATCCCCCTCCTCGAGCTGAGATCAGAATATTGAAGGGTGGTAACCAATGCACCGAAGGGTCCAGGAAAGAAAGTCGCAGATAAGCTTGTGATGTACGCATCTAGAAAAACTATGATGTGGGGGAGATCCAAGTCCAACTACTACACCATACATATAATGGTTTGGATTTTTAGAACGAGATTCTCAAGGAGTTTTACAAAACCAAAGCAACGCTCTGGTGATAACCATGTCTATTTTAGGAAAACAAATATGTTGAATTCTGATAAACAATGGGAGTTCGATCAATGTGTTGTATTCCCGAACTCTGGAGCAAATGGGAATCCTAGAACGGTACCTCTAGCCATATTCCAAAAGATTGCATCGATTCTCTGGAGATCGTATCAAAGCCCAAGGCCAAATTGCCTTGATTGTGGAGATAGTGAGGCTCCTTGCCAAAGAAGAACCATAGCTGATTTTGTAGTTGTCAATCTGCCTTCCAACTATAACGCAATATTAGGTAGACCTGTATTACATGAACTAAAGGAAACCACTTCTATCTACCATTACTGTATGAAGTTTCCAACTCCTAATGAAGTTGGGATAGTACGTAGGGACCAAGCCGAAGCTAGGACATGCAACATTGATCTACCTAGACCTCCTATCCGCATGTTGAGAGATGAGTTAAGTGTTTAATCTAGGGAGGCAAAGTTGAAGAGACATATAGTAGCCGACCTCACTAAGATCGGCATTACCGAAAAACAATGCAAAAACCCAACGAACGATTACCCATCGTTCGAAGATAAGGAAGTAGACCCACATCCGTATCCTGGAGTCCTCAATACCTATAGCTGGAGTCATGGTGTACTGTCGTAGGCACCCAAAAATAGTCCTTGAACCTCTAAAACTAATGTATCAATGGAAGTAAGGGTCGATCCCACGAAGAGTGTGCAATTTAACAATTTATGCTTCGTATAACGATTGGGGGGATTTTGTTTATAACGAAATAAATCTTATAATAAATAACAATGTAAATNGACTTTAAAAAAAATGGAAAAAAATATAAAATAAAGCATGCCTAGAGAAGACGAAAGAGGAAGGAAAAAAATTCATCCGTTTAGGAAATTTAAAAAAATATATATATATTCTAAGCAAGAAGCGAGGTATTTTATACAAGCTTCGAGCCCAAGAGGTAGCACCATCTAGGCGAGCTCTTTAAGAACATACATATACTCTCCTAAACAAAATCACTATGAAAACAAAAAAAGGCCTTGTCAGAGCTTCGAGCCTGCACCATCTAGGTGAGCTCTTTTAGAACATTGTACATGATACATATACTCTAAACAAACTATGAAAAAAAAAAAGGCCTTGCCATGCCTTTTTTAAAGCAGCTTGACAAAGAAAAGAACATTAGAATAGTTTCGAAGCGAGATTGTCGTTTATTTACGCTGACTCCGATTTCGAATAAACTAAACAAAAAGCTTATACCACGATATTTCAAGCAGAAGAAACAATATTTGCACCTTATAAGATTTTTTCACAAATTTTGTATAGGAAGACAGCTCGTTTATGTACCAAACATATTCAATGTTAATTATGATTTTCTAAATGTATGACTATTACAGAAAATCATACGGTTCTCTTGCCACATCAATAGTTGAAAGATTTTATCCTATCCACGGATCTATTACTGTTAAGCAAAGCTTAAAGATGAAAGTTGGAGTTGCACTGAGAACTAGTGGTGGCAATCGAGCAGAGCGGTAACGAGCCGCCGCTTGTGCTCGTCAAAAGATAAGCCCGAGCACGAGCCGAGCAGGCCTGCTAGTAAATTAGACGAGTCGCTCGTCTTTTATTGCGAGCCACTAGTCGCTCGGCTCGTGGCTGGCCTAAATAAAAAAAAAATTAAAAAAATGTGACCAGAACGGTCACTGAATTTTCAGTGACCGTTTGGTCCTTTTAATTTTTTTTTTCTTTTCTTCATTTTTCTAATTTTCTTCCCGTATAAATACCCACCCATCACAACATTTTTTTCCCATCAAACTTACTATCAATATTAATCTCACATTCTCTACTCTATTCTCTACAATTTACAAATCATTATCAACAATATCATTCATTCATTCTATAATCCCCTTCTACATTTTTTTTACATTATTATTTTGATTTTACAATTTATTTTATACACTACTACATAATCTTCATTCACTTCTCAATTCTACATTACTACATTCTATCTCAAGTCTTCAACATTTAATTTGTATTATTCACAAATGGATTCACGATCGTTTGTTGAAAACTTGTTCAGTTTGGAAGGCGAAACACCTGCTCAAAGTCAATTTGGGAATGAATTCGCCAATCTCAATGAATTACCAATTCAAGAAAACATTCATGAAGGTAGTCATCCAATTGATTTGGATGACGTTGATATTGATCCTAGTGTTCCAAATGATTTGGAACAAGATGAAGAACCTACATTAAATATTTTCGATGCAAAAGAGAAGAGAAAGGGGAAGAAGTAGGCAAAATGTTGGGATCATTTTAAATTAGTTCAAACTGGCCATGTAGTCGATGGACTTCCAGAGACCAAAGCAGTATGTAAATACTGCCAACAACGACGACATGGCAAAAATGCATTGGAACTACCCACCTTAATCGTCAATACAAAACATGTGCGGCCAAACATGAGCTTCTTCTCGCTGGTCAAACGCAACTACAGTTTGGTACTCCAGGCGCCGGTGCTACCCTACGCCACTTTCTACGTGGATTTATACGGAGAAGAAAGCTCGAACGGAAATGGTGAAGTCTGTTTCCGCGGCGGAGTTGCCACCAGCAATAGCGGACAACCAACATTTCGTAAACTACGTAAAAAAAAATCTGCAACCGAGGTACGTTGGGGTAAGTCGAAATACTCTTCGTTCTGATACAATTGAATATTTTCTTAATTCAAAATAACTATTGATTGCGGATTTAGACAAATAGTACAAAACGGTTTAAAACAAGTTAATGATGAAATTAACCGAATTAGTAATGCATTTGATTACACCTAGCAGAAAACAAGCATTTGAAGAATTTTGTGAAAAAGTTGGGATGATGCATACAAAAATATTTATTTCTGGCGTAGGCTATAGATGGAACTCAACTTACTTATTACTAAAATCATGTGAAGGTTTTGAACATTTCATTACTTAATTTTGTAACAATAGGCATGTTAGAGACGAATACGATACTATCTTGAATGAATCCGATTGAAATATAGTTTTTAAAATAAAAAATTTGTTGACAAGTTTTTATGATTCTACAAATATATTGTCTGGTTTTTATTACATAATTATTAGACTCGACCCGGACAAGGTATTGGGTCTCAGACTACTGGTGTGCTGTCGTAGGCACCCAAAAATAGTCCTTAAATCTCTAAAACTAATATAGCAATGGAAATAATGGTTGATCCCATGAACAGTATTCAATTCAACAATTTATACTTCGTATAACGATTGGAGGGGTTTTGTTTATAACGAAATCAATCTTATAACAAATAACAATGTAAATTAATGACTTGTATTAAATCGATGAAACGAGTTTTGATCAAAGTCAACTTTCACAATTGGAGATTTATAATCATTCATCAATTCACAAAGAATAGTCAATTCACATTCACAATATTCATCGTTGGAATAAATTCATATTTCTCCTTAATTTTAGTTCATCAGAAATCAGCGTTCTAATTAACACTAATTATCAAATAATCTCAGACCAGCATTAAAGATTCAATTTAATAACAGCTTTAAATAATAGAGAATTCGATGAACTAAATAATACAAAAACCAGAGGTTGTATTAATCTATTTAAATATTTTTCTAAAAATCAATAACCTCTATCGCAGAAAATTATCAAATCATAGTGCTTCACAAGTTAAATGATTCAAACAATTACGGATTTGAGATTTAACTTAGTTATAGATTGCAATATGTAAAAAACTAATAGATCTCTTAGCAATCAAACATGACAATCATAAAATTATGGATAGAAGAATATTCAATACTGAAAATATAAATTAAATAATGAAAATAGGTGGATCTCAGAGTAATAATGTTTTCCAAGGTTTCGGTATCCTTCAATCAAGCACCAAGAATTAATTACATATGGCATATCTAAGAAAAATAAAGAGAAAAAAGGTTGGAGGCGTTCTCGTGTATTTTTCGTGTGTTCTAGGGTTGATAAGTCGTGCAAGACATTTTATTAAAGGAGTTTGAGTCATAGAAAGAAAGTGAAATTTCGGGTCCAGAATGAATCATGCGTACGCATAGTTCAATTCTTGCGTACACACATTGTACTAAAAATGACCTCAGTAGTTATTTTTTGACATCTCTAGTGCGCACGTCCTACAGGCATGTGCGTACGCACAGTACAATTTTTTTTCGTCGAACAGCTTTCAGTATCTTGACCATATCTTCATCTCCCGATATCCGATTGAGGTAATTCAAGATGCATTGGAAAGATAACTCAAAGGGCTACAACTCTTATTTAGATATCATCTTCCAATTCGATCGTTTTTCATGTCAAAAATAGGTCTCAATATGAGGTTGAAAATCGGTGTATAACTTTTCGATTGGAAATTGATGTGTGATCATATTTTGACAATATTTCATCCCTTTGACATCTTCTTTCAACCACTTGACTCTCAAATCTTCATCGTTTGGTTTAACACAACTTTTGTGGATTTGCACGCTAGTCCTTGAACTTTCACTTCCTTTCATTTTGGTCCCCTTTCACCTATTTCTTCCAAATTACGCTATATCCATAGAATTGAAACCTAAATCAAAATATGAGCGTAATGAGTAAATTTTGGCACAAAATAAATATACGGCGCATAAAATAAGGAAGGAAAAATATGCATTTTACATTCCTATCAAGTCACCATCCCCCAAGGTCTTGGTTGATACAGGAAGTGCCCTCAACATACTGTATATTATCACATTGAAATGAATGGGTATTATACTATACTTCTTACAACCATATTTAAACACGATTTTAGGACTAAAGGGAGTTCTTACTAAGGCAAAATGGCTGATCAAGCTCATTGTTGAGGCTGGTAAAACTTTACGTCGAGCTAAGTTGAACGTTGAGTTCGTAATGTTTGATTCCACTTTTCCCTATGATGTTATTCATAGGGTAGCCCTTGCTGTTCAACCTCAGAGTTGTTATGTCCATGTACCATTACTCACTCAAATTTTCCACAACTCATGATATAGGTGAGATCAAGAGAAATAGAGAAGTTTGTGAGAAATGCCAGATGAAGATCTACCCAGTAAGGCAAGATACACACACTCCCCTAAGTATTTACATGGTAGGGAACCTGTAGAAAAACTCGATAAAGTGTTAGTCAGTGAAGGTGACCCATCAAAGGAACTCAAGGTAGACCATAAAACTCTAGCCACTGACCTGAAGTTAGATAGTAGAGTTCTTCCAATAGAATCTTAATGTTTTCATCTAGAATCACGAGGACATGGAAAGAATAGACCTAAAAATCACTTGCCATAGGATAAATGTTGAGCCTTCAATTTAACCAAAGCAATAATGACATCATCCTTTAAATCCAAGAGGTATGAGACTCTAAACAAAGAGGTGTAAAAGTTGCTCCACAATGGGTTTGATGCCTTTTAGTCTCAAGAGTGCCGGAGCCACGTACCAACGTCCAGTGAACTCCATGTGTGTGAAACAAATCGGCAAAACCATGGAAGTATATATGTTGATGATATGTTAGTCAAAAGTGCAAATGTAAGAGACCATTAGCAACACCTTTCTGAAATGTTTGAAATCTTGAGAAAATACAAGATGAAACTAAATCTGTACGAGTGTGCCTTCGGTGTAATCTTTGGAAAATTCTTAGGTTATTTGGTAAATCACTGGAGAATCGAAGCGAATTCGAAAAAATACAGTCCATCACTGAAAAGAAAGCCCTAACAAGGCCGTAAAAGGTTTAAAGTCTAACTGAAAGAATATTGCCTTCAGCCGTTTCATGTCAAAATCGACCGATCGGTGCAAACTAATTTTCAATACCTTACAAGGAGGGAAAAGTTCGAATAGACCCTCGAGTGCCAAATTTCCTTTAATGAACTAAAAAAATAGTTAGCTCAACTACCTGTCTTATCAAAACCTAAAGCAGGCGAAATTTTAGTGTTGTACCTTGCCATGTCAGAAAATGCAATCAATGTCATCCTAGCTAAGGAAAAAGAACAAATATACCATCTTGTTTATTATGTTAGTAAAGCCCTCCATGAGGCTGAGCTTTGTTACTCCTCTCTAGAGAAACCTGGCCTATAACATAATCATGGCAGTAAGGAAGTTGAGATCATATTTTTTGGAACATCTCATTGAGATTTTAACTATCCATTGAAGCAAACCTTATAGAAACCTGATACCTCAGGGCGGATGGTCAAATAGGCTATGGAGCTCGAACATTTTGACATAAGATACAAGCCCCACGCCTCTATAAAAGGTCAGGGTCTTGCTGATTTTGTTGCAGAGTTCAACATTTATTCATTGGAAGAACTCCTACGTAATATCCCTTGGAAACTCTTTGTGGACAGTTCCTCTACTGAAGCCCGGTCAGGAGCAGAAGTGGTTTTGATTAGTCCTGATCAACACCTATTTTGCGAAGCCTTGCCATTTGACTTCAAGGACTCCAACAACGAAACCAAATACAATTCATTGATAGTCGGAGTACGCATGATTAAAGAGTTAAAAATTTCCAACTTAATAGTCTACACTGACTCACAATAGTTAGTCAACCAGATCAATGACGTCTACCAAACAAGGGAAGAAATGATGAACATTTATCTTCAAATTGTTAAGAAAGCATTCAAAAGTTTTTGATCTGTCCAAGTCAAACAAATTTCTCGAACTCAAAATGGTCATGCTGACGCTTTAGCTCGGCTGGCCACATGCGAACGAATAGAAGGTTTGATAGTATTCCTGTAGGAAAAATTCCTTATCCCACTATCGAAAGGATATAAACAATATCCATGATGGTAGACCCAATTCTACCTAGTTAGATTAAATTACCTCCTACTTAAGGACATAAGTATGTCTTGAAAATCCCATTGAAGCAAGAAGAATCCGAATGAGATCGACAAGGTATACCTTGATTGACAATATCCTCTACAAGTGAGGATATTCGACCTATTTATTAAGACGTTTGAATGAAGATGAAGCACTTTCGCTTTACATGAAGTGCACGAAGGGGTGTGTGGAAATCATTTCGACAAACAATCTTTGGCCCATAAAATCATACGTCAAGGATATTTCTGGTCCACAATGAAATGAGACGCCTTAGAATTTGTAAGAAAATGTGTAAAATGTTAGTGCCTCGCTCTCATCATAAAAGCCCCACTAGGGTAGCTCAACTTTGTGATTGCTCCTTGGCCATTTTCCAAAGGGGTGGAGGTTTAATTTAATTGGTTCTATGCCCATAGGAAAGGGTGGAACCAAGTTCATGATTGTTGTAGTTGACTACTTTACTAAGTAGATTGAAGCCGTACCCCTTGCTAAGATCACTGAGCAAAAGACCAATGACTTCAAATAGAAGTTCATCGTTTGTAGGTTTGGAATACCTCATTCCATCATGATTGACAACGTAAAACAGTTCGACAATGCTCATTTGCAAACTTTTGTGAAGGACTTGGTATCAGAAAACATTTTTCCACACCGAACCATCCTCAAGCTAATGGCCAAGTACGAAAACGGGAGTTTGAAGTTTGTTCTCTAGTTTTGAGAAAGATCATCTTCGCTACAAGAGAAGTAAGATCGGGACCCCTAGGTTACAACTGGGAGCGAGTGACTAAGGTCTTACCTAGAAGATCCTATGAGCTGAAAGATATGGCAGAAAGACCCTACTGCATCCTTGGAATGCCAAGCATCTTAATAATAATACTATCAATAAAAAGAAAATGCAGTGCATTACGTAAACCCTTCCATAATAAAGAAGTATGTCTAATAAGTGTAAATGTATAAACCCATTTAGAATAAAAAGTGGGTTTAAAACCTCACTCTCGACCTGCTCTCAAGTAGTCCGACCTAAGGTTGCATGTGCTGGAACACTTAGACCAAAGTTTCCTCCAAAAAAAGGAGATTCAAAAGGACCTGCTCTCAAGCAGTCCGACCTAAGATAGTATGTGCTGCAACACTTAAATAAAATTCTTCTCCAAAAAAGGAGATTCAAAAGGAACTGCTCTCAAGAAATCTGACCTAAGGTTGTTTGTTCTGCAACACCTAAATAAAATTATCCTCCAAAAAAGGAGATTCAAAAGGACCTACTCTCAAATAGTCTAACCTAAGGTTGCATGTGCTGCAACACTTAGACAAAATTCTCCTCCATAAAGGAAATTCTAAAGGATTTTCTCTCACACAGACCGACCTAAGGTTACATTGTCTCAAACATCAAATTCATTCCATCAAAAGCATAATATAAGTTGTAAAACTGTTAATGTATCAACCAACTCAACAACAATCATCATGGGAAGAGTGTACTTCAAACATTAAGAAAACAAGAAAAATAAAAAGGCTAGTTAAGCGGACGACTGGTTGGACCAATTTGGGGCATCCATGTCAGGACTTTGGTTTTCTACCGGATAAGAGATGATTATCCCTCCTTCAACAGACATCTCTTTTAAAGTAGCCCTCTACTCATCTAAAGTTTCCTGAAGGAAACCTATGTCGAAGTTAGGAGACATCTATTGGATGTGCTTAATCACCTCCACTAAGCTACGATGTAAGCATTTTAATCTAAGGCATCAAACTCAGGCAATTCCTTTAATAGCTCATCTCCTTTAATAGCTTGAATGTCAGCCTCCTCAAACTTCTTAATCGCCTCATCAGCGTGAAGTCTATCTTTTCTAGTACGTTTCCACTCCTCATCAGCTCTCTTCTTCTCAGAGGAAGCCCTCCCATTCACCTTCTCTCCTTAGATTCTCAAGGGTTTCACCTCATTTTGAAGTTCGAGTTTAGACTTAGATTTAGCTTCGAGCTCCACACTCATCTTATTCAGCCGATCCTCTCATTCTTTCTCCATTTCCATCCTTAAAGCTTTTTCAGCCTTAATATTCTTGAAAAGTTCAGCAGCCCGATTTCTTATTTCAATCACCATCTCCATCTCAACCTTTACCTATGAAACATAAATGAGAGAATGTTCAAAAGCAAACACAAATGTAGGCCTACAGAGTGAGAAAATATGGATGAGTGACATAATTGTTAATACCTTGTCTGCCATTAACAACAAGTAAAGTAATAACTATAGCTATGCAGTTAAGTCATGATGGACGCTTCATAAGTTGACATATCGTCAAGATATTTCTACTCCTTATCGTTCTAGCTCCTGGTTAGTAGGTTAGCAGAATCCTTAAGAGAATGAGGAAGAGCGGAGGTCATATTCCTAGAAGGCGATGGAGCTCAAAGAAGTTCAGAAAAATTTCAAGGTGACTCCCAATCATTGCTTCTACATCCAGCCGGTGGAAATCAGGACACGGAAGTTGAGCTCTGAAAGAGCTGGAACCACATGTAGGGATAATCCCTTGAGAAGGGGTAGTGAAAATAGTCGTAGGAGGAGAATCCACCATGGGAGGTTGCATCATAGGAGATTTTGGGATCAGCTCAGACCTAGCTTGATCTTCAGATCAACCTTTCTTAATCAGTTCTGGCTGAGCTTCCTCAACAATGGAGGCTTTCCACTTTTGTACCTTCTTAGCTGCCTTAGTAGCTTTGGATGCCTTCTATCCCAACCTCTCTTTGTTTTAATCTAAATTATATAACAAAGGAAATAGTAACTATTTGTAATAATGACACAATTGAACATACATAAAATGTAATATACAAGAGCTATGATTAATTTATTTGAAGTCGAAGGTTGTTGATGAGTAGAAGTACATTGGCCTACTTTAAACAATCTCGCCTCAGAGATGATAGTGTTACAAGACCTCTATTTTTTCGATAGAGCTTGAATGGCGTTAGCTTTACCTTTTGTTGCTAAGGTGATAGCAAACTTCTTGCAAACTGTAAGGCCAAAAACACCATACGAGTGATTTAGGTCAATTACTCACAAATTAGTTAGTCCATCAAGAAAACTATAAGACTTACACATCTTGTGATAATGAATTGGGACAATGTCCTCCTATTGTCCTTAGTAGAATGAAATTGACATTCCCCAAAAACAAAGAAGAACTATTATTTCCATTTTTTCACTCAGGATAGAGTGTCCAATACCAGTGACCCCACTAGTATAGTACTAGCCAGAATCCTTCCCATCATCCTTGAAAGATTATAATAAGTTAAACTGATGTATAGTAAGTTCAGGATAGCCCAGCCTATGCCATAATATCAAGTGGCAATCAAAGTTCTGCACCCATTAGGGCAAAGCTGAGTAGGAGTAATGCCCTAAGAGGACAGAAACTTACGAACGACACTAGGGATTGGTAATCGAAGTCCAACACTTAAAATGGCTAAGTTAATTCCAACACATTTCTCTAGTGGATTGTTAGCCCGGTCAGTAGAGCTAGGAAGGACAATCTCAATCGAACTATGAATACTGAACTCGGCTCTCCACGTCACCAGCATATCCACAATCATTACCGACCTAAAAGAGAAGGCCTCCAGCTCCTCACTCGAAGGATTACCTTCCTCCTTTCTTTGAGAAGTCACCTTTTCCTCATCACCCAATCCCTACTAGCATTGGGATTTGTGACATCTCTATACACTAAACTATATCCCTTAGGTTAACTATGGAAATAAGAATCAGAGTGAATATCTTTTGAACACCGAAGCTAGTTGGAGGAGAAGGAGTAGGGGATATGAGAATGGATTTGTCCTGTTGGTTAGCCCATGAATGTACCCTAGACTCGTCTGAATTCATGCAGTACCAAGGTAAAAAAATAAAGAAAAAGAAAGATATGTAAGATTCTTGAAAGAGGTGTACTTGGAAAAATGATGACCTCACTCAAACAGAAAGTAGAAGCTCAAGAAATCTTCCTTTCCCGTTGCAAAGAAAAACTTGGAAACTGAAAGTGTAGAAAAAAAGGGAAAGTGACATTTTAAAAAAAATGAATTCGAATAGGTGCAATACCTTCCGTTGGAGAAAGAAAAAGACAAAAAATAAAGGGTCCAGATTCGACGAAGCCAAAACTTTGAGCCCATTATGGAATTCAATAATAGGAGTTTTTGGCCTTACAGTTTGCAAGAATATGTACCTTTTGTTGCTAAGGTGATAGCAAACTTCTTGCAAACTGTAAGGCCAAAAACACCATACGAGTGACTTAGTAGAATGAAATTGAGCCCATTATGGAATTTCAAAAACAATTAATATAAGAATTCAAAAACGATTCTTAATCTTAAAAATTTAATATTTTCTTATTGGGTCGAATTTAATACCCAACACCTATTTTAAATTCTCTTGGACCAATATCTCTTTTGGCCCAAGTTTGAGCCCATTATCAGCCCAAGTCAATTGTCCCAATTTTGAAGTATAAGTTTGTAGGACTCTATAGTATTAAACCTAATAAACCACTCATTCCATCTCCAAATATTCACTCACGGCTGCCAAATCATACAAGAATTTAAGGCATCCAACTAGGTAAATTCTTCGACATTGGAGCAATTATTTTCTTTAATTTTATCATCATCATCTTCTAATCCACGTTTCCACTGCACCAATTCTTCATTCCTCCAAATCTCACGTTGCAATTTGAACCAGTAACCTATTCTTGACAAATCAGTGCAGGTAATTTCTTCTAAATTAATTTTCAGTTTTCGGGATTCTATAATCTATTTCTTATATATATACATAAACGAAAAAAAAAAAAAAGAATAGATAAATTCAGAAAAACGAAACCCATGAATTTAATGTCATACTCCATATCTCTATACCTTGCTCTTGCCATTAGACTTCCTCCTTCAGCATCAATTTCGGTTGGTAAGCATTAAAATGTGAAAAAACCCAATTTTGGAATAATGTTTTCTTCGAACCAGCAGCTTTAGACGTGAAAAATGGGAATTGGACATGGGGGCTTCACATTAAATAATGAAAATTCACTTTTTAAATCCCCAAGTTTGGCAAAACATTTAAGTTAGTCCCTTACTTGATTTTTATTCTTCCTTCACCCCTAAAGTTTATGTATTATTCAAATTAATTATAAAATATTTTCTAATTTTATCTTATGGGCCCTAAACATTTTAATTTTCATAATTAGACCCTAAAGATTTAAATAATTATCCATTTCTTTATTTTCAAAAGTTCAATCAAGGTCCCTAAAAGTTTTAAAACATTAATTAGGACCTAGAATCCTAAATTATATTAATTTTGTTCTTGCTAGACGAGTCGCGGGAAAAGTTTAAAGCACGGTAACATCACATTCGCTCAATTTCAAGAAAATTTCCAAGACTTTGAGGTGGGGTTTACATTTACGCAATTGTGGTTATTTTGTCTATGTTAATTCTTGATGTGCGATTTTGATTGTGATATGATGCTTATACATATGAAAAGGTAGCCAGGAACCGTAAATAGGTTCGGGATCGAAAGTGGGTCCTTGGGGTTGTCCCACAGTGCAAAATTGTTAAGCGCTATAACATGTTGTCAGGGACCGTAAATAGGTCCGGGATCGAAATTGGGTCCTTGGGGATGTCCCACAGTACATATTTCTACAGTATGTTGTATTGGTATTATATTCATAATTTGATTTCATGTTTAGATTTAACCTGGACTGATTGCTGTTTCCCCACTGAGTATAATTCGTTATGCTCACCCCAATATATTTCCACCCTTTCAGGTTAAGGAGCTCGGCAAGGCAAGGCAATGAGCGGGGCAATCTTGATTAAATAATAGACTATTAAATTTATTAATTTTTGAAAACAAGTATTTTAATAGCCGGTTTTCATTTTGTCAATTTAATCTCAAATTTTAGAATTTTTGCAAATTGTGGCACTTTGCTTTTTATATTTGGCATTGACTCTTGGATGAGTAAATTATTCAAATGATGTTTCCGCATTTAGTGTTAGTTTGCTATAGTTTTGAAAAAAATAAATATTTACGCATTTTGACATTTATTGAGGAAATTATTTACAGGATATTTCGACTTAAGTAGCGTCTTGTGTTTATGAAATTTGGGGCGTTACACCTCCAACCAGTGAAGGACATCTGGAAAGGATGAAATCTGAACCTCATTTTCCCACCAATTAGCTGCAAGAGTCCCTTATCCAATGTTAACTTGTCATTCCCTAATAATATGACATCGTCATGATGAACAGATAGTGGCCGACCTCAAAAGTCAATCAGAGAAAAGATCTTGGCATGCCTTCCAAGTCAGCACTGTAGCCGATTTGATTGACAAAACCTAAATTGGCCAAGGGAAAGCTCACCCTCCCTATAAATAGGGATGAACGGTCCCTTTCAGGGGGGGGACGAAGTTCACTGAACATTTCAAAACACGTGTACTTTGTTTAAACATTTTCCTCCTTTATGCAATAAAAAATGATTATACTCATGAATTACTATAGAAAAAAGACATCTTCTATCGTATCGTGAGCTCAAAAGTTACCTATAAAACTTTTAACGTCAACACACTCTTTTAGATTCAACCATACTCCACGAATTCCAATTCATTCAAACATACACCAAAAAATTAAAACCAAGAACATAATCTAAATCCAAATATACACCAAGAACATAATTTCATTCCATTGTTATACAAATACATTCGTTTAACAAAGATTAAATTATTTCATCGTTCTTGTCTTCATAACCCAAATTACACACATGAAACAAAATAAACATACTACTATGTTACAGAATGTTTTTCTTGTTCTTGGCGGTGTAAATGGAACTAATCCTTGGACAATTCTTTTATTTTTTTGATATGACTATCCTTTTCTTTATTTTTCTTGATTATCTGTTTCTTGCAAGTCTTCCACTGAGATTTGAATTGAAGCTTTTCCTATTTTTGAAATATATGGCTCATTAAGTAGAGGACCATAGTTGGTAAATTGTGTAGCACTAGTTATACCAATTTCAGGTGTTAGCATAAACTAAGAATTAAATGACGGTTCTAGTGCTTGCACTTCAGATTTAGGCATCCTCGATGGCCTTTTAGGAATGAGTTTGGCCTGTCAATAGTGTCAAAACATCATATATGACTTCAAAAATTTATTTGACCAAATTGACTAATAGTTTGATATTACTATAGTTCTAATTACCTTTGATCTTTTGATCCCGACGTGACTTAAGCTTCCTTATTTGTATGATCTACAACCCCAAAAGACAAATCATGTAACGAGTATATAAATTAAGCACATTAGATCATATAGTAGGCTAAAAAAAAAAAAAAACAATATGAAGTACATCTATAAACAAACGTCATGCAGTGCATTAGACTTTCGATGATACCCCTAGTTGTGGATTGTGTCTCCACATACACTACAAGTAATCATCATGGCACCTTCTTGTTCAACTTTGTTTTGGACCCAGAACACGGTTATGAAATCTTTTTCTTCCTATCTTCGTCTCTTATTTTATTTTCTTCTACTTTTAGGCACAAGCCATTGTAGTGGTTTGATCAAGAGGGCATCTACTTGTGGCAATAATTATGAATCATTGATAGGGTGTATAATATTCTCATAACAACTCATGTAAGTACTCACCCTACAACAATCATGTACATACTTGCACGGTTCATCCATTCTTTCTGTAATGGCGTCAGCTGCATGAGCACAATGAATCCCTTACAAATCACATCTCATACATGTACATGTCTTGTTCAGTAGATCAACAACAAATTCCCACTAGAACATTCACATAAGACTGTGCCCCTCCAACCTCAAATCCATCTGTTATCTCAATATTTTTCATAAGTTCCTATTGTACTTTAGGATATAAAGGTCTTATTACTCTTCTTATCTTGTCCCTCTTTATGAAGCTTATACGCAAATAAATCAACATGGTCAAAATGGATTTCTTCCTTTCTTTTATCACAATATTGTTGAAGACTTCACATAGATTGTTCAAAAATATGTCACTCTTAACCTTTTGTTAGAAAGTAAGCCTTACTTCATTCACTTGAGTTCCTTTACTTTAACCAGTATACCATGCAGCACTTTCCTTTCCCATCTTACCCATCCAAAACATTCAATCAAGCAATGTTTCTGACTTTGCGACCTTCCATAAGTATTCCTTAAGAATTAGACCCTTTGACGTAGAGGAGGATTATAGGAAAGATGAACAACGTCACAACGGCGAGAGAAAACTCACGAAATTTTTTATTCAATTCAATAATCTGCTGCCTCAAAGGGCTTACAATGCTTTAAATAGTAAAACCCTAGCAAAATTCGAAAAAATTTGAGCTAACAACTTAAATGGAAACTCCTAAAATTACGGATCGTCCTTCAATAAACGGAATCCGAATCCGAGTTTTATTCAGTGAGATATTACCAAAATAAAAATTACTATAAACGGCAAAAATGCTTAATCGAAAGCCTAAACGATGAAATCTGCCCAAAATTCGACGTATATCATGGCTAAAGGCCATGAATTGTGATCATTGGCCCGTTTCCAATTGAATTAGACTAGCAATTCGTAAAAATGGACAAACCCGAAGTTATCATGAAATTATTTTTTCCCTTTGCGATCCCACCTCATCATAAACTCTAACTCCTTTTGCACTTCATCATTCTTCTAGGGTGAGAAAAATTCGCCCTCGAATTTGACATTGAAGAAGGCTCATCATCATCATCGAATTATCACCACGAAATGGCACCAAATGCTTGACATTAAACACGTCGGATGTACGAATATGACTAGTAGCTTCAAACGATAAGCATTTGNTGGCACCAAATGCTTGACATTAAACACGTCGGATGTACGAATATGACTAGCAGCTTCAAAAGATAAGCATTTGGATTAATGTTCTCAATGATCTCCAATGGACCAACCTTTTTGGCTATAACCTTGTTGTATTCATGAGCAGGAATGTGATCTTTTGTTAACACTGCCCAAACAAAGTCACCTACCTCAAATTCCTCCATTTTTGTTTCAAACTTCGCTCTGGTCAGTAAATTGGCGTTGTCCCCAACTGTTTTTATTGAACCTTTGTCCAGTAGTAACACAATTTTCTTTCCCCCAAGCAGAAAGCTGTACGTGTTAGTATATCCATCATGCATCGAATGGCAATCAAACTGCCACGGTCTCCCTAACAGCAAATGACATGCATCCATCTCTACCACATCACATAAAACTTGATCTTTGTAGGTAGGTCCAATGGAAAAATTGACTCGAGCACGCTAAGACATCTCTACCCCTCTTCAACCAAGCCAATTTATACGATTTGGGATGTTTCTCAGTCTGCAAACCCAGCTTCTTAATGACCTCTTCAGCCACCACATTTTTCGCAACTACTAGAGTCAATAACAAAGGTACAGACCTTTTCCTCAACAGTACACATCGACTGAAAGATATTATTAAGTAGTGAGTCAGTGTTATTCTCCAGGGAAGTCAAGAAGCTCCGCCTTATCACAAACGCCTGACCCACATCACCAACAACATACTCTTCCTCCTCTTGACTTCTTCGGTGGCTTCATTGTCAAATATAGGTGAACCTTCATAGTCTTCATACCTCTCATCAACAAAGAGTACTCTGCACGAATTCTTGGGACATTCATACTGCCTATAGCCTGTACCTTCGCATGCAAAACAACGAATACCACCTCCAGGACGTGCTGGCTGTTGAACATGATTAGTTCGAGGAGGGCCAGCTTGAGTAGGATTACCAAGACGTATCATCTGCTGCTTGAGTTATTGGAAGAATTGCCCACAGTAAAAGGAACATTATTTCTCTTGGACTGCTCTTTCTCTATCTATATTGCCCTCTGATGTGCCTCAAAAACTGTTACAGAATCAAACATATTCAGCATGTCTTATATTTGGGGACGAATACCACCCACATATCATGACACCAACTGCTCCTCCGTCTCCATCACCTTATTCCTCGTAATCAACATGTAAAATTCTGTGGTATAGTCACTAATTGTTTTTACGCCTTGACGCAGATTCTGTAGTTGCTGGTACATGGTACGAACATAGTTGTAGGGCAGAAACTGCTTATTCAATTTATCCCACGATACAAACTTCGATTTCCCTAACCTGGATCTCGTCACCTTGGTATGCTGCCACCACGGCGCTGCTTGTCCACAAAATCTCGCATCAACGAGAGGCACACATTTATCAGCAGGAACCTCCTTAAATTCCAAGATCTCATCCACTGCATTCACCCAATCCAAGAACTCTTTTGGACTTAATCCACCATGAAACTCAAGAATATCAACCTTAAATACTGATTCCCAATGCCTGTTTTCATCCTGACTGCCTCCTCTCCGTCGGACTGACAGATATATTGGTTGCTCAGGTTGTGCAAACGGATTCTCATCATCAGAATCCTCAACGTGTTGGACTATAGGCGCATGTTGTCGTGCCATGAGTGTAGCGATTTGCTGTGTCAGCAACTCCACTTGTTGACGTAGCCATGCGATGTTATCATGTCTATGTACCTCCTCTACCGGGGCTTCACGGGCTTTTGGACGTCTCATTGGCGGCATGGTGAAGGAACGATTTCTTCTCTGATACTATGACGTAGCGAAAGATTATAAGAAATATGAACAACTTCACAAAGGTGAGAGAAAACTCACGAAATTTTTTATTCAATTCAATAATTTGCTGTCGCAAAGGGCTTACAATGCTTTAAATAGTAAAACCCTAGCAAAATTCGGAAAATAAGTAATAAAAATATAAAAACGATATTTTTCCATAAATGGAAAAATTCGAGCTAACAACTTAAATGGAAACTCCAAAAAATCAGGATCGTCCCCCAACAAACGGAATTCGAATCCGAGTTTTATTGGGTGAAATATTACCAAAATAAAAATTACCATAAACGGCAAAAACACTTAATCGAGGACCTAAACGACGTACATCATGGCCAAAGGCCATGAGTTGTGATCATTAGCACGTTTCCAATTGAATTAGACTAGCAATTCGTTAAAAAGGACAAATCCGTAGTTATCATGAAATCATTTTTTCCGTTTGCGATCCCACCTCATCATAAACTCTAACTCCTTTTGCACTTCATCACCCTTAAAGTCAGTCTTGAAGAAATCGGTGTACATGTGTCTAACACAAAATTGGTGTTTTGCTTTGCTATACAATATGTCTATCACATTCTGTAAACACTTTTGCCTATATGTCATAAAAGTCCATTGATTGCTATTTATAAACTTCAAATCTTCATCCATATGTTGAATAAACCGCCTTCGGGTAACAGCATTCTCCTTGACAACTATAGCATATCCAATAATTGGTATCCAATGCTACTACTACAAGCATCTTCCCTCTAAACGTTCCTTTCAAGAAACAAACCCTCTCTTAACAGATTCTAAATCTATATAAATACCTTGAAACTTTGAATCATGCATGGCAACAATGCATGTAGACTCAGGATTAGTCCTCAAAATCTCAGCAGCAAAAGAGCAATCTAGACTGGTACTCATTAGATCTCTGTATTATTACCTTAGCATATCTTCTAGTCCTCCATGCCATAACTTTATTGATTGCTAACTTCATATCATTCTTTACAACCTTCATAATGAGCTTAGACTTCCAATCACCCGTTAGGCCTGAACCTAAAATTTCATCTGGATGCTAAGTGTGGTTCCTAACTCCTCACATAATCTCTTCAATAGTTTGGAACTCTTTTCCTACCGCTACTTGTGAATCAAACTTCTCTTTCTCGGCTACATAAGTGGAGAAATAATAAGTGTTTTCTTCACTAGAAGAATAGTCAGTGTGCAACTCCTCGCTTAGATAAATAACATCATATGATCCTACCTCTTCATCCCAAACAGTCGAAAGTTTGACCATATGATATGCATTTAATCCAACCAAAATCCGTTCATTTGCATTCTTGTCATAATGAAAATCATCATCATCAATATCGTCATCTGAGTCAGTCAATTGGCATTCATTAGGTATTAATTCCTCATCCTGAAATGCATTATCTGCAAAGCAACATGTAGTATTGTAACTCTAATGAGATGCAAAGCTTCATAAAAGTTGTTTACGCAAAACCAACGCTAAAATTAAGAGAAATACATGTGTAAACAAATAAATGGTCAACAAATGATATAACCTCCTGAAAATCTATGCGTGCTTGTGTAAATAGAAAATCTAAAGTGACTACACTGATCTTTTAAAGGTGATGAAATGAAGCTGATAATGTTGTCCATGAATATTCTAACAAGGCATTAACGCAAAAGATTAACACCTGTACCTAATCATTTAGGCAAGGACCTTGCTACTCTGCCAGGGCCCCATGCCAGTGCCCATGTGGCCTTAGCAAAGTAGATAAACCTTTTTAGTAAATCAACCTTAAACAGTAATAAGCAATCGGGACCATTAAATTTCCAATGATGTAAACATGAGTTATATTAAGCAAGAACATGGACCATCCCAAGGTTGCTTCAACACAAAATTGTTCCGATCACTGGTAGCAGCAATTCTCATCCCAAAATTTTTAGAAAGTGTATAATTTCAGATGAATATTCCAATAAATTTTCAAAAAGTGTTCCAACACACATCAATGAATATTCAAAAGTGTTCCAACAATTCCCTATTCAACAAACACAAACGAATATTCCAATAATTCAAAAAGTGTTCCAAAAGTGGTTCTACAACAAAGTGAACCACAAATGAATCACTTGAAAATATAAAAAAGAACATGTGCGTAATATAAAATTTCATACTCCAATAAAAAAGTTTGAAAAATGACCTACTCGTGTCCCTCATCTAATGTCTCTAACATTGCCTCTTCAACAATAAAGTCGCATGTCATTTTTGGGTCTTGTAGGTCACTCATGTTTCTCGTACTCATTTTTTCTCCTCCATTTCTAGGATTTTCCCTCAAAATTCCACTATTCTATGAATTGATATGCCACCACCTTCCTTGTGGTTGTGGTGGTGGTGGTGGTGGTGGCAGTGAAGGAGAATGAAGGAGAAAATGATTTTTTTTTATTTCTAATTTTTTAATAATTTATTTCGGATTCATTTGTACGTTTTGTAAATATATGGAACTACGGTTGTATGGGGATGTCGTGCTGTCTTTAGGGTTTTTTTTGACGGAAAGATATTGAAAAGGACTACTTTATGAAGGCTTGTGTTAATTAAATTGATTAGATTTTGTGTAGGATGATTTGATTTTTAATTATATTCTTTTTGGAGTCTTTAAGTAATGCAATGAGTGCCACTTCCTCACTTCTCTTGGATAAGAAAAATCTTTTTTTTTTTTTTTTTTT